>JABWIB010009561.1:3742-20564 GCA_016617825.1 Platyplectrum ornatum | reverse complement strand
AGGAATGGGGTGCCTGATGCAAGGAAAGGAATGGGGTGCCTGATGCAAGGAAAGGAATGGGGTGCCTGATGCAAGGAAAGGAATGGGGTGCCAGTTGCAGGGAGAGGAATGGGGTGCCTGTTGCAGGGAGAGGAATCACATATCAACTTGAGAATTTGTGGTTTGCGCTCTGAGGGATGTGTGGAGAGAGGGAAGGAGATGGAGGGACAAAGACAATGTACAGTAAAGACATGCCCTATCAAGTGCTTGTAACTACAGAGAGCTTTTATGTATTGTGTCTGTACGATATATGCAGAGGAATCATTGTTTGGACTTTTGGATCACATACAACCCGTACTTGTTTTGCACTCGCATATCATTTTACGAATAGCTTTAGATATGTTCCTCATTATTCACAATGGCATCATAAACTGGAACACCTAATGTTGGGAATTAAGTGCCAATTACCCTTTCTTTGGTAGTTGGGAATAATTATGTAAAAAGGAACACCTTTATTTAATGAATTTCTTAACAAACTTCCAGATGCACTAATCCATGACAATAATTTATTAATTCACATAAAAAAGCAACCAGTCACTTTTGTTAGTTCATTTTATATGACATTTTATATACATTATTCTTTCATTGGTCAAATGGAATTTGACAGTTAATCAAAATGTAAATGTTAGATTCAAACTGTAAAAGATCTCAAACAATGAAAAAGTTATAATCAAGAATAAACAGTAAATATAAACTCTTAACTCATACAGTATTAAGCCTGAAATATATTATTTCTGGTCCATCTAATATGGCCAAAATAACTCCATATGCTAATTTTAGTTGCACATTTAGATAAATTTAAATGTGTCGCTATTTTGTTATCAACATGGACTCAAGTTGTATGTATGTATTCCTTCCACTGTTAAGCTAAAGATTCTTGGCAAACCTTGTAATTTAGAAGTGCAGAATTTGTATGTAAATAAAATTGCCTAATAGCAAAAGTGGTCATTTTGTCCTAGATGCCACAGCAGCTCACATTGGAAAATATTAAATTTGAAGTGCACTGGTTCCTATCTATTTCTATAGCTGCCGAGAATGTAAAATGTATCCCTTTGTGACATTTTATCCCTCGCTGTGACACGTTACACGGTATAGTAAGACATTTCAATTTAATGTTATATTTCTCTTTAAAAATAGTTTAACACTAAAAAGTTAGCATCTATTTGATCAGTTTGCTGAGTGCAACTGCATTTAATCCAGAGCAAGCACCATCTGTCACCCAGTCTGCTCTCAGAAATGTAACACACAGGGTAGAGCTACCCACAGAGGACTGTTTAATAATGCAAACATGACTTTATCTGTCATCTCTCTTTTTTACAATGTTGTGGTAGTTACTACACAGGCTTAGGGCCCAATGAAGAGTTGAGAGCACAATGTATATTTTAGTCCTGTACTGTACAAAAACTCAAACAATTTAAGTGTATTGAGTCATACCTGTATTAGGTTTGACAGGTATGACTCAATACACTTAAATTGTTTGAGTTTTTTGTATATGTATATATAAGAAGGCAGGTACGCTTACTATGGTAACAGGATAACAGCAGGAGGAGGTAGAAGGCAATCGAACAAGTCTTTGTACATTGAATAAACAAATTTATTATTTCAGTCTCATAAATAAAATGGCAGACGTTTCAATCATAAGACAATGATTTTTGTCAGGGTACAACATGTGGGAATTCCCATGTTTTATGCATTGCTGTCATTACTAAAATTCCCACGTGTTATGCCCTTAAGAAAATCATTGTCTTATGATTAAAACGTCGGCCAATAATAAAATCTGAAATAATAAATTTGTTTACTCAACGTACAAAGACTTGCTCGAGTGCCTTCTACCTCCTCCTGCTGTTACTTATATAAATATAAAAGGGGGACCCCAAACTGCTATAGAATATATATATAGTATTCGGGAACCCGTCACTCCGCTGGAACTTTATCAATGGTTTGTGGTGCACTTACAGGAACGGTTAAACAGCAGATAGTGGAAGGTACTCCAGGAAAGACTTTGTAAAGGTGCAAAAAGGAATTTATTTTATAATCAAAGAGAGTTCATGTCAACATTTTAATCAAATACATTGATTTTCATCAGGGTATAATATGACACAAAGTATGAGAGTACTATCATACTTTGTGTCTCATATAGTGACAGGGTCATGGGTTATGTTTGTGAAGGGAAGGGAAGGGAAGGGAAACACCTTTCCCAACAGTATGTTTGGGCTTTTGTAAAGCCAGATAGGGTTCCCTGGGGTTGGACGGTAGGGAGAGTGGGAGGGCCCACTATCCACCAAGCCCAGTCCGGGTTTTGTGCTTGTTCAGGCCTAATCATTTCTGCACCTGATTAAACCTTTATTAGGTGTATGAGATTGGTGTTCAGGGCCTCACTTTGCTCTCACTGTCCTGAGGAAGGACTTTATTGACAGTGTATGAGAGACCCTGGATCACCTCTGGTTGCTGGTGCTTAAAATTGTATTCTTTTTTTTTAATTAGTGTTAATCAGGAAGACTTTTGTTGAGTTAGTGCAGGACAGGCAAGGTGTTTATTTTGTACTTTTATTATCTGTTCAATAAAACTGGTGGGGGTCAGTTGTACCACAAAGTCTGGTGTTGGTGTNCAATCTCTGCTGCAAATCCCCTCCTGCTCACAATATGTATAATACAAATAAATGTACTGTACATGCATATAAGGGGGGCACCAAACTGCTATAGAAAATAAATATATAAACTCTGGAGGGCTATATATATTTTCCCTCCTTTCTCCTCTCCTATGTATTTCCTTTCCGTCTTTGTCAGATGAGTACTCATCTCCTTAGGTTCACTGCAGTCCACTCTGCACACACTGTAGTCTCAGCCCTAAAATGCCAAAACAAGATTGAGGCAAAAACTTGGCACACAACACAGGCTGAGGAAGCTTTTAAGTTTAGTTTAGCATCCAACAGTAGCACAGCCCATTGTTGTTATGTTTCACAGGACATACAGCTCCCAAGTCCTAGACTACAGTCAGTGGTCAGGGCATCTCTTACTTCAGGGGCCATATCTGGGACCTGTGGGGCCCCTTGACTCACAAAGTCCTAGGCCTATCCCTAGGGCCACCTCTGTCTTTGATATTCTTGAGTTGACTATCTTTGGTATGCTGAGAATTATTTTGTGATCTATTTTACAATATAATGTATGTCTATGTCTTTCGCTTGCAGTACACGCTGTATAAAAATTATGTGAGGTAAAATAAAAAAAAGGCTTCTTTAAATTGTATCCACTGTACAGAGTAACTTCATTAAGTAACCTTGACTGCTTTCCCAGTTCTATTTAAATAGTGTCAATGAGGAAGAAAGAGTTTGAGTGCTGAAACTGCAGGTTGACAACTTTTCCATGTAAATCCATATTAATAACATGCTATTGAATTTACAAGTAATCGCTACACAAATATAAATCATTAAACAAACACCTCAGAATTAAAATATAAACTTCTTTTAAAATTAACAATTTTACAGCAGTAGAGGGCTTGAAATACCTGACATAAGGACCTGTGCTGCAGTCCACTTTATGGAAGCATGTTTATTTGTTTATTAATACTCAGTAGGCAGGATATTGGCTATTCCTCAATACTATAACTAAGCAACATTTCTTTGGTTCTAAAGATGTTAACGAAAGTAGTTGCTTTTCTAAACACAAAAATTGAAAATCTAGGAACAAATCCATGCTCCATATCATTTCAAAAAAAGGTCTTTGTAGATTATGGAGTCAACATATTCCTTCAAAACCCACATCTGTTTAGATTTTTCTCATTACATGTAAAAATATTTTTTAGTCACACATTTGTAATAGAGAGAAATTTCATACAGTATATACTCCCAAATGCCTTCTAGTACAAACTCTTTCAGAAACACATCTTAAAAAAGTTTTGAGAACTTTTGGTCACATACATGTGACTTGGGTTACCCCATCTTCTTGTTCAAACTGTCCATCATCCAAATCTCGCAACATGCTATCATTGCTGCTGAAGCCGGAGAGATTGCCAAATTGTAGGGTATCTTTAGCCCAGAAATGTTTGGAAGAGGAAGACATATACAAATCATCAAATGGAGGCTCCATTTCACAACTTCTTCCTGGATTCTGATGTCCAGTGCTTTTGTTGGATTTATTAATTTTGTCTTCATTGACTAAATGCCGTGGTGTTTTTTTCTGTAAAATAGTGACAATACTGTTTTAATGGAATATGTTAAATTGCATTATAAACAATAATGATAGCATAAAAAAGTTTGAAATTATGCAGTTGTGGGGGGGGGGTGCATTATATAGTATACATATATATACCATGGTAACTAAACTAACATGTTTATTAAAATAAGGAAAGGACTCTTTTTTGCTACATGCAAGTTTCACCATCTGCAAACAGCATTAGAGTTGAGAAGCCCAAGTCTAAACAGTTTAAATGTAAAGAAGCTGGTCAACATGAATTTGCATTATGAAAAAATATATTATTCTCCTGGGGCCTAATCAAGCTTCATTTGTTATGACTGCAATCAAAGTAGTATCCATGTTTCCTTGTGCTTCCTCCTTTAATGCTGCACCAGGTTCACAGTTCTCATGATGTTTTGGGGGTTTATAAGTCACTCCCTGACTGCTGGACGCCTTTTCAGTTTGGAGAGTGTAGGGGAAAGACCTGTGAATCAGCTAGTGTTAGTATAATAGAGCCATTTTGAAACCACTTCACAGGAAAACATGAATTCACACACTTGGTCACCCATCATATGGATACAGGTGATCAGACTCCTCTGAAGCAGCCAGCATACAGGATCCCTGTAGAAGTACTAATAGACATGAAGAGGGAAGTAAAAGAAATGTTTCAGCTAGGAGCAGGGCCGGCGCTAGATCTGCAGGTGCCCTAGGTAGACCTGGCACCGCGCCCCCCCCCCCCCTGTCGGCGAATTACAGCGCAATGTGACATCATCACGTCACGCTGATAGGTGTCATGGTGATGTCACATCGCTTTAAAACCCCCGAGGAGGGTGGCGGAGTTATTAATTATTGCAGTATTTTTTTTTCTTTTAATTATTTTTTTGCCCTGCGCTGCTGCCCTTCTCGGCCAGCCACCNNAGGCNCCCGCTTGAGTTTGCCTAATGGGCACGCCGGCCCTGGCTAGGAGTAAGGCTGCCCCATTAGTGCTGATTACAAAGAAATGTGGGGTATACTCCAGCAGTATACTTTCACTGAACAGCAAAAGAAAGGGGCTAATCATCCTATCCAGGAGAGGCTATGCAGAAGAATAAGTTGAGCAGGACAAACAGTCATGCAATTGACTACTCTTCTGCCACCTTCATAAAAAGAGATTTCTATCCCTTTTATTTTTACAAGAGAGTGTATGTCATTGTGCCATTGTGTGTGTCACTTTTGATTATAGGTTTTGTATTAAGCACTGTCATTATTTATCATATTAAATATCAATAAATAAGTTCTTGTCTCTGGGTCGATTCAATTCTCATTTTAAGACGCAAAAAAGTGGACGTGTACTTTTTCACGTCTATTACGGTAGCCAAATAAGCCGCAAGTTCATACAGCGCAAAATCCCCCTTAAGCAAAAAGCGCAAGGGGGCGCATTAACAATAGAATCGACCCGTGTTCTTACGGACTCACATGCCAAACAGCTTGTCACAGAAGACGCAACATAGTTGTAACAGAAGAGGTCATATTGTGTTTATGATAATACTGGTACCGGATAACTGTGTTGGGGTAGTTTAAGGCTGGAACCAAAGGCCTCAAGACCTTGGTGGAGGCAGATACGATGTAAGTAATAGGTGAGGTTAACAAGACAAATGAATCAGTATTTTGAGGGACTGTCCCGCTGTTCCACTATTCTTCCAATTTGTACCGATAATTTGACAAATTGGTAGGTATCTGTGTATTTTATTTTAAATAAATCATTGAATATATATAAATCATTGAATACACATATATATATACGCATGCAGAGGCCGTTTAAAAAGAACCCAGCAGAAAGCAGGATTACCCACCACCACCCCATGCCATCAGTTGCCTGACATAGCTTATAAAGCCTGCAGANGCCAGTTAGAAAGCCTCCAGGAGAAAGCAGAATTACCCACCACCACCACCACCCCATGCCACCAGTCACCATACATGGCTTATTCAGCCTGCAGAGGCCAGTTAGAAAGACACAAGGAGAAAGCAGAATTACCCACCACCACCACCCCATGTCATATATATATCAATATTACACCATGAATGTACAGGACATTTAAACATAAGGAGGGTGAAAGGAGACTTCCCAACAAAACCCGCACCATCAGTTTCCAGACATAGAAACATACATAGAAAGTGACGGCAGATAAAAGCCACATGGCCCATCCAGTCTCATAAGGCATGCAGAGGCAACATTAAAAACAACAATTTACAAATCTTCTACAATTTTTTAAATCCAAAAAAAATCTAGAACCAAAACCAAAATACGAGGGCCGTGCTCATCTCTACTTTATATTATCTATCTATCTATCTATCTATATATATATATATATATATATATATATATATATATATATATATAGTATTGATCCTTTCTTAAAATCTTGGAGAGATTGAGGCGGGAAAGTTCAACTGAAACTGGTTTGCCCACCCACATCCAGAGGAGCAAAGGACTGAGGACATCAAGCATCAAGGTCAGAGGCCATCTGACCTACCGGACCAATAGTGTAGACTGTACGTGAATGCATCACCTCTTTTGTCTGCAAAATATATAAAATAGAATGCAATTGATGGTTTGCTCCAGAGTGCTTTTGAGTGCTTTTGCATTGGAATACATTTTTGATGTTGAACTTCAATTCTTCTGAAGTGGATTCTCTTTTACAACTATTAAGATAAGTATCTTGTGAACTTTCTTGATAATTGGTTTTCACTAAAATGTGTAAAGAATTGGTGTGGGTTTAAAGGCTAGCAAAATACAGATATTAAATTGAAATAGCCTTTTTGTTATATATATTTAAGTTCATTATTATAATTAAGCTACACTACCACTTTAATTCTTGTATGTATGCCCCAGTTCTCCTTTCTCCCCTCTTTTCCCCCAGTATATATTTTATTCTAGAACAAAAAAAAAGTGTTGGTTCTGTTTATTTGAAATTGTATATATTACAACGAATAAGTTAATAAAACAAACTTTTATTAGACAAATTAAAATAATAGGGNATTCTGTGTGCAGTGAAATATTTATTAACATTGATAGGATGGTAAAGAAACAAAAATGAAGTATTTTAAAAATAAAGACTGATGTTTCATTACTAGTACAGCACATATTTCCAAGTTCCTGTTATATGTAATATTGATAATAGTTAATACGACATCAAGGTATGAGTCTTTAATAACCTCTAGTAATAAAGTACTATATAATATATATATATATATATATAAATCGCCTGCAATATGTGGGCTTAGCCTGACACTGATGCATTTTTCGCTACAATGATTTCTCAAGGCTTCATGTTTAAAGCCTACTCCAGCCAATCATTGAAGTCTGACATCCATTGACCAATAAGCTGCATTCTCCATGTGTTTCCATTGTGGTCACGTGACCTGTTATAGCCGATCAGCGTCCATCAGCTATCAGTGCTGTGTTTACATGCTGCCATAGTTATTAAATGCTTTTATTTGTGGTAACCATATTTATTAGTCCATCTATTTCGCTACATGCTGCCTGGTTATAGTCCTTCTTATAAATCATGTTCCATTGTCATATATATCAATATAGATCTCCTCAGGATTGAATATAGTTGGCTAAAAAATAACATTACATTAATAAGTACTATGAATGTAAATTGCAAATAATGTTTTAACCTCCCATTGTACATATTCTGAATGATAAGTATATCTGTCAAGTAAGGGAGCTGTGGAAGATCAAGAGCTGTGGAAGTGGAAGAGTGACTAGTGCATATTACTAATCATTTGTAACAAAATAGCACTAGAGGCAGTGCATAAAAAATAGTAAGTATACAAAATTCTGAGTGCTAAAAAGTAAACAGAACCCCTCCAAATCTGGCAGATCTGAGTACCGAGCTGAGCCCGCTCAGTACTCTCTCGTCTGTTTGGATGTAGCAATGATGTCAGACGTCATCGTTGGGCTATCAGATTTGTCATTGGGGCGTCGAATCTTTTGTAGCTCACGAGAAGTCCTAAACCATTTTAATTCCATTTGAATTTACTTTTTTACTATTGTGTGTTTGAGAGCTTATCACAAGGGTGCATTTATTACCTCCTGAGCAACGCTGGAAAAGGCCAGTTAATGAGTGTCTGACGAGGATCGTGTAACTTAAGGCCAATTATGTTATCGCTTGCCACAAGCTGTGGAAGTTGGAGACCTGAGGGGGAGTGTGTTGTGGGCTCTTTCATAGAATTGTGCATCGGTGGAACGATTTTGATTCATACGTAAAATTTTCACTGTATTGAACTGTGTGGTTGCAAGAAAAATTGGAAGTTCATTATTTTACTGTATGTCTAATAAACATTTGTTTTATTCACTTACATGGGTGCATCTCAAATAAACAGAAGCAACTATTTTCTTTTTTTGTTCTTGTATTTGTATCTGGTTCTGAGACAGCACCACCCCTACAGGATGTTACTACATTATCAATGAACAAGGCCTTCATTGAGTTATTCCTAAACAACAGAGGGTGTGCGGTGTGCTATTCTATTCTAAACAACCCACTTTCATAGAAAATAAAATTAAAATTTTTACTGACTTGCAATGTCTTCTGCCACCTTTGCCATGACTGCCACGTCATGCGGCGGCCGCTATGGCAACATGTACAGCGGTCCAGGAAATGTGCTGAATGTATGTTTACAAATAAAGAATTGGTAACCTTTGAGGGGGAGGGGGGCCTGTAATGGGTCTGGCCCTGGGATTTTGCCCAGAGGTATAGTTTTCTTATTTTTAAACACTGGTCCAAATTCTTTTATCTAGGAGAGAAGTTTTGTGAACAGCTTCTTACAATGCTTCATTTCAATTAATACATAAGATGGTTATAGTAATGAGGGTTGACTTCGTTCAATTACATTTTTTGCTACAGTTATTCCACATTCATTTTTAACCATTCTTCCTTATTCATGCATAGCTGGATGGTACAGTAAAGACATTTACAAGAAGGCAGTTATAATCTTCTTTGCTGTGAACTGCCTTGAGTCTTCAGTCTTGCGCCCCATAAATTATTATGTCATCAGAAACAGTTCAATAACGTACCTCAGAAGACTGGATTGTCGAATTGGTTATAACTGGTCTTTGAAGAAATATGATTTGCTTTGTAGTCAAGTTTCCTTCACTGAAATAATAAACATGTTACCAATATTACAAATGCACTGAATAAGGCATTATATAATGTCAAGAATTTTATTCTCAAGCCAATTTTTAACCTTTAAAATATATAAATGATGGTCATACTTTAAATTATCCCTGTTTTGATGACTGCACAAAACAAAAGAAGAATGAAATCGTGGAAGAAGAGAAGACCTCTAAGAATCGGTAAGCCATACTAACACCGTCCTTTGGTGGAAATCTCTTAAAATAGAAAGGGAGAAGTGCTACACTGTTTCTCAAATGGAGCTTAATATATAAATCTAGATTACATGCCTGCAAATCCCCAGGTTTTTTCACATGGATTTGTAGGGGCAAACAGTTAAGCCCGTTCACGTTGCCAGTGTTGACTAGGGAATTCCTGGGTCAATACTGTAGACTGCAGCATCGGACCCCTTCTTAGACCCGGCTAAAAAGACACAGGCTTTTAATAATAATAATAATAATAATAATAATAATAATACACCATTCAGATTACCAGCAAAAAGCCAAGGCTTCAATGAAACCTGGCAATTTCAGGAAAATCCTGGTAATCTGGTTATTGGTAATCTGAATGGCGTAAAAGTGAACTATTATGTGGAGTTAACACAAACTATTTACACATTACAGTGTACAGAACAATATTTACTAGCAAATCTGAAATCATCTTCTCTGCAGAGAAGTCAGAAACACTACTTTCAGTTGTCCGACATCTTTCAATGAGTGATCAAGATGGTGGGAGCATACACACATATCATTGGGTCAATAATGGCATAGGTGTGTACCCAGCTTAAGTATACAGATATTGAACTAAATCGTTACTTCATGCTTTCCATCATTTCTGTATGCTTGGATCAAATTTTTTATGCTCTTGCAAACTGAGCATACATATGCTACCTAATCAAAACACATTATGCCTTGTCAGATTTAAGAACAATGGACACATCCATATCTCCTTTGCCACTGTACATGAAGCAAAGCGTCAGCAGAGGTCNGGTGCTGGTTCTCCGCTGTATTCTAACTTCCATATATGCCAAAGGAGGCTTAACCAAACTGCCGTGATAATCACTTATATAAAGGTGTATTTTAAATATTCAATTTGAGGATCATTTACATGAAGAGGTATTTTTTTTGCAGGGACTTTAGAAAATAAGGGACAGTATGATCTGCTTCCGAATCAGTGGGTACAGTACCCGGGTCTGTGAGGTAAAGCCTTGGAAGTGTTTGTGGATCTTCCCACTAAAGTGTACAGAGATTATGAAGCTATCAAACAATCCCTAAACAATGTTTTAATATCAGAAAAAGTTCAGAGACCTAAAACTCAGCCTTGCATTCAACCCCCCCCCAGCAGAAAATCATATTCTGTACCTCTGCTATAATGTGATGGTGAAAAGTGATGGTATAAAAAGACAGAAAATAATAGTAATTAATGGAGATTTTAAAATCAGTGGGAGAAGCCACTTTGGAGCACTGATGTAGATAATTAATCTTTGCATCATTACAATTAGCAATTGCAACTTATTTTTCAAAATCTTGGTAAAAATGATTGCCAATCCTATGAGACATCATCTATGTGTATATATAATATATATATATATATATTTGCTATTTCATACCTGTTCTGTCTTATTATGGGAGTTGGTATAACACATGTAAGAAACCAGCCAAATTCTGCAAGGGTGTGGAGCAAGGGACCATAGTCTGTTTTAATTTCAGCACCCTAAAAAACAAGATTAGAAATTGGAATAAATATATCTCTAAAAAAAAATTTTTTTTATTATTTCTGAACCTTTATCTCCTAGTCACATGTGCACAAAAGGTAACCTTTAGATCTTTTCTTGTTTACCCAAGACTGAAACCCTGCTAAAATATATATCTTTCATAATGTCTGAGAGTGGAGAGAGGCATATAAATCTGGTACACAAACAGTTGTTTTAAAAAAATACCTTTAGGGAAAAAAGCATTGTCACCAGTTTTGTCCCAGAATAGGGCTTGGGCAAACCATAACAATACAGTGTGCACAGTATTAACAATAACACATTTTGGAGAGAATATTTTTGTGGCTGATGTATACAACAATATTAACATTGGTTTCTACAGAGGTAAAAAGCTACAACAGTATCATAAAGATTTACACTAAGAGTACAGTATGTTTAACCATGGCTGAAATAATAAGTTAGTCTGTTTCTAAGCAATTGTAGAAACAGCAAAAGTTCATTCTTGAAACTCAAGGTTGAAAGCAAAAAGAATTTGATGAGCTTTGGCCCTTCATTCTCAGTCATATATATCTTATACTGCAAATTATGGTCTTTGGTTTATTGTATTCTATATTTGAAATTTGACGGGTTCAGTAGAGTATCTCTTTTCCATGAATAAAACTGAATAAATGCTTGAATAAAGTGCTTGACTGGCAAATTAATGGTTCAGTGATTTTACAACGCGTTTCATCAAACATTGCCTTCCTCAGGGAAAAAGAGTTGTAAGTGCATGGTTTGGGTGGGTGTGATATATAATACATTGGTGGTGTGTGATTGGGTGTCAGTAATAAAGGGGAGAGGTTAGTGTGTATAATGTAAATTGACAGAGGATGGATAATTAGAGGAGATTATGTCGTGTGGTGGAAAAGAGGGAATGGTTGATTGAGTGGCTAATAGAGATCGGAGTCTGAAGATGGTGTGGGGTGGTAAAGGATCATGGGTAGCAGAACAGCATGTGTAATGGACTGATGGGATGGGATGTATGAGAGATTGTGTGTATGATGAAAGCATGTGTAGGTGATGGCAAGTGTTGGAAGGAGATTGTGAAGAGTGGTGGCTGTGGTATGGTGTATATGATGGTTTAGTGGTTGTGGGTGTAGTGTAGTGATATGTGATATCTGGTAGTAGGGATTTTTAGAGTGTATGTGTGTGAGGAGGTGTGTTGGGCGTGTGTGTGTAGGGGGGGGCAGACTGGAAGAAGGATTAAGTAAGGACAGGAATTAAATCAGTATCAATGCTGAGGTCATGTGGGCTGGGCCGTTCTGAGGATGTAATCCCATTTCAATTATGTTTTATTGATCCGTTGTAATCTTGTTTCCTCCCCTCCTAATGATATATCAGTGAGCCAGTTTGGATTATTGTTGCTGGATAACAAGATTCCAACGTTCCACTACGGACATTGCTTTCGAGAAACCATATATATGGCAATCTATGCAATATTGATCATGATTCTATTTTTCAACTTTTATTTTTATTTTTTTTACTAAGTATTTGTCATTTCACTTTTAATACATCAATATACTGTATCATATAACATGCCAATATCTGTAAAGGGTAGTCAGTTTCCGTTATTTGTTATGTTTTCAAGAGATTTGTGTTTACTTGTTACTGTTGTACCTCTCGACTGTTCCAGCGGGTCAGTCACAACTTAACTGCTCCGCTGTCCTGTCTGCCTTCCAGTTTGTCCTGATACGTGTACTAAACTGGAGGCAATGAGGTTTTTTTTTGTTTTCATTTTAATTTTGTTCTGGTTGGTTCTGCAAAAGAGACAGAGGTAGAACAGGACTAGGCAGCATTGTGGAGGTGTTTCGGTGGAGCCATAGCAGGGTTTGGGTGGAGCCGGCATGGGTTTTCAAACTTCCTAAATGTTGGGTGGTATGGTATAAGTGACTTGGGCATTAACACCATGTTAGCATTTTCTTCACTTAACATTGTTCCTTGTCATTAGCAACATGGGAAAAATAGGAACAAATACCTCAAATGAAGTCCATTGTTCTACTATTATAGCATCATTTCCTCTGTGCCTTGAAGCTGTAACATGAGAACTTTCATCCTCATAGATGAATAATCCATCCAATGATCTTGGTGACTGTTCTCCTTAGGAAAAAAAATTAGATTATTTCTAACATGATATGCAAAAAGCTAAATAAAATCATTAAAAAACGATGCATTGTTAAAGCATGATAATTCCTGTAAATGCTGATTGTAATTAGCCCAACTTCAGTAGCCCAGTATTCAGTTTACTTAGGTACTGAAAGTATAATATTCATAAGAAGAAAGAGGATCCTTGCAGGAAGGAAGATTGGGTGGAATATCAATGGTGATTCCTTTTCCTTTATCCTCATTGTTAAAATGAGTTAATTCTTTTGAAATGTTTGTCTATTTAACTGTTTGTGGCTCTGTAAAATATATAGCTGTTTAATTGGAGGTTTAATCTGAGGTTTAAAAACTTTTAAATAAGTAATTTGAAATTCACTGACATGTTTAAAAAACCATGATATTTAGTCATCATTAAATTAAAGTATTAAATAAAACAAATAAAGGGGTGTTAACACTAATTTACTAATTAAACATAAAGCTATTTTAGATGCAAGTGTAGAGCTGATGAAAACCAAGTTGCAATGTGAGGAGTGCAAGTGATTCATAACTCTATTGAACAAAGTGCAAACTGCATAGCATTATGTTAAATCTGTAGACTAGTTGAGCTTGGAAACTGCACCTGTCAACTTCTGTTTTGCACAGTGTAAACTTGCCTCCCCTGCAGTTTAGTGTTTGGTTTTGCCCAGGTCTACACTTGCATCTGTTTTGCCCTTTCTCCTAAACTCTGGATCAGCCCCTTAAACTCTAGGGACCTGATTTAAGAAAAAACTAAGCATACAATGGATATAATTAACTCACAATGAAACTCAACAGGGCTTTCTACTTCATTCCCTCCTAATTTAAACTTAGGCTCTGGTTTATGAATAAAAGCCGACATACTACTTATTTATTTTATTAACAGGTTTTTATATAGTGCCATCAGATTACGTAGCGCTTTACAATTTGAACAATCAATAAGACATGACTGGGTGTTAACAGACAGAATGGGTTGGGAAGAGGGCCCTGCTCGCAAGCTTACATTCTATAGGATATTGGGGCTTGATACAAACGGGTAAGTGCTATTATTTTACAATGGATGGACCAGCCAGGTTGTAACATAAAAGTGCTCTGTGCTCTGTGTGATCCAGTCNCACAGCAGTGTTAGTAGCCGAAATTGTTGGTGAATAGTTATAAGCAGAGTAGAACATGTTAAGTAGATTGTGGAATATGGTAAGCTTGTCTGAATAGGTAAGTTTTAAGGGAGCGCTTAAAAGTTTGGAGATTGGAGGATAACCTTAACAGGCGAGGAAGATTATTTCAAAGAGCGGGTGCTGCCGGGAGAAGTCCTGTAGCCGGGAATCAGAGCATTTCTTTAGTGTAGAAGAGAGCTGTAGATCCTGTGAAGATCTTAGAGAACGAGCTGGGATATATCTTGAGATGAGTGAGGATATGTATGTAGGTGCAGTGTTATTGATGGCTTTGTAGGTTAGCAACAAGATTTTGTATTTAATTCTGTTTAGTACAGGCAACCAGTGTAGAGACTGGCAAAGTGGACTGGCACTAGAAGAGTGTTTTGCAAAGAAGATGAGTCTGGCTGCCGCATGTAATATAGACTGAAGGGGGAGGATTTTATACTGTGGGAGCCCAATTTGGACAGATAGGTATACTTGTGTCTCATCCGCATAGAGATGATACTGGAAACCATATGACTTTATTAGCTGTCCAAGGGAAGTGGTTTAGATAGAGAAGAGCATTGGACCTAAAACCGAGCCTTGTGGTACTCCGAAAGACAGGGGCTTCTATGTGTAGCAAGTGCTGCTGCACTCAGAGATTTATTTTTTGCTGTAGTATTACAAAAACGTACAAAAGCACATACCTTTTAGTAATTCCCAGTGCACAAAAGAGTCAATCAAAGAGAACCCTTGTTTGTAATAATATGATGTCATTTCCAGCCAGTCTGCCTCAAGCCCACTGATGGTTGTGCCTTTTCGAGACACTTTCATTGAGAGGTTGCCTTCAATGTATTTGCAACATGCTAGATCATTTTCCATGGCATTAAAAACTGCATATAACGTTTTACCTAGTGAAACAAAGGTAGGAAACAATGTCAATGAATTATGACTCCACTAAGGAATATTCCAGAGAGCTGTAGCTGTAGGGATATATTTATTGGTTTTCTGTAACAAATGTATTTAACATAAATAACATTTTATTCAAAAGATTCCAACTGAACATCCTGTCACCTTATTAAAGCAATAGTTAGTTATAGCAGGAGTTACTTGGAGCTAATGCCTAAAGGCAAAAGGACAACGCACTGTTCAGTTCTTACGTATAGCTTTTATCTTCTGACAGACCTTCAATGCAGTTCATTATATCTTCAATAGGAGGACAGCATTTCACCAACATCAAAAATGACCCACAAGTTAATGAGTATAAATAAGACTGTACATCAGTATTTTTGGGACAGTGCATTAACTCCCCTTGTATACCTCACTTATTACTTATATCAGTATCTTCCACCACCAAAGTTTATTTGGATAGTGCGCACACTATCCCTGGAGGCCTTCCGTTCCTCCTTTAAACTAAACCAACACAATTATCCAGTACCNNATGTGCTGAGTCACTGGATTTGGGTGTGAAGGGAGATCTAATTCCCCAGATTCCTTACCTGTCCTAATCCCCCAGGAGAATGCTTGTGTGGTCCACATTGGGAAATACTTTCCTACAGTTCCCAAGCTTTTGCTAAAAGCTACCTGGGCATCTTTTCCCGGCTTAATCACCCAGGTAGCTGGTATTGTGATTGGATACCCTCGTCACATGTGCAGTGACTATGTATCCATGAGGTGAGGTGAATTGGCAACAAAAAACTGAGAAAGAAAGCATTGATATAGGGTATTTTTGAGTTAAGCTGAATTAAGACACACACACACACACACACACACACACATATAAAGATCCTTAATATGCTTGGACACAGAAGAGCACACAGGATTTCCAATGGGCCCTTAGCATAAAACATAAATGGGTCCCCTCCTTGATTTGCACAGAACAGCACTGATGGCCAGCTATTGCTTAGTTGTTTAGAANCTGCTCAGCAACTGCTTGGCATTGAACACTGTTGCTCCGCAGACCTTCTATGAAACCAAGCTGTCTCTCAGTCTGAGGAAAAGAGCAACAGTGCTGTCAATTACGGCTCCAAGTTGCATTATTAAAAAAAAATGCATTATTTAGAAAAACACCACTTTATGCACAAGTTGTTTGTTTCATTGTCTGAGTCCTTTTAATATGATCTTAGAGACCAATGCTTCACCATGGAAAGCTNGTGTTTCCATGGCGATGCCTGGAAACATCATTCTACATCGCTGCCCCGTTCTCCTGAATGCGGTGCAGCACTTCAATCTATTTAGAAGGTAGGAAGCAGAGTTTACCNCTTTGCTTACAGAGTTTAGATAACACCAGTTTAGGCTAGCCTTATCTGTAAGAAGNTGATTGATAGCNGCTGATAGTGCAGCAGCTGTAGCTNGACTCCCCCTTCTCCCCTCCTTTACAACACTGAAGTCCCTCACTCCCTCCTTCCCTTGGGAGAGAGGAGTAAGGCGTTCAGTGTAGTGAGAGGGGGAAGT
>JABWIB010009560.1:4331-14444 GCA_016617825.1 Platyplectrum ornatum | reverse complement strand
ACTCAGCGTTTCCTCTCTCTTTTCTTTGGTTGTGATTCTCAGTGATAATCATGGGGCATAATGATTGCTGGTTTACAAATTGCATTTCACTCATATTTCTCCATTTTCAAGTATAACTGTATTCGTGTATTTACAAGACCAACTCACTTCATTGCACGTTACATGATAAGCGATGCACTGTCCACTAAGATCTCCATCAATAATTATCCTACTGAGCAAAGGAATATTTCTGCTTTTCTCGTAACATCAGTGATTTGCGNAGCGCTGAGCCACTTATCCCCTCAGAGACACTTTCTAACCAAGTGGCGGTTACACGTTCCTGCAGCTCCCCCTGCTGTGTGAACGCAGCATTGCAGCCGCTCTCCAAGTAAAATTTTGTTGCCGTTTCTTTCCGTCTTTCCAGGATGCCCTTATAACTGGGCTCACAGCNGAGACCACCTATTCCATCACAGTCGCTGCTTACACCACCAAAGGAGACGGCGCCCGGAGTAAACCCAAAATCGTAACCACCACAGGAGCATGTGAGTATAACCGGAAGCTCATTGTGAANGGATTCCCAGCTTCATTCAATCAATATGTTCCACTCTATTGATGTATTATTGATGTATATCTTCTAAAAGGATCGAATCGCTTTCCTCCAGTAATGTTTCTTGGAAATNACCTGCATTCATATATTGGTTCAGTCCGCAGAATAACCCTGACCTTGGTTTATAATGGCCCTTTCCAATCTGAAACGTCTGTAAAGGGCATTTTATGGGGCAGATTGTGTTTCATTTCATTAAGCATTATGTCAGCGCAGGAAATGCCGTATGTTAGAACACAATATGAAAGNTATCAGTGAGTGATATTTGCTGTCACATACATAGTATCTGATAAAGCAGCGTCAATGTCTTCCAGTGCTGGGGAAGCCCAGTATGGTGATTGGGACGACGTCTCAGAACACGGCACTCATCCAGTGGCACCCGCCCAGGGAGATAGTGGGAGAGCTGCTGGGATACCGCCTGCAGTATAAGCGCCTGGACGAGGAGCGATTCATTACTATGGACTTTGGGAAAAACGAGCATCACTACACGGTGACGAAACTGCACAAAGGCGCCACCTACGTCGTCAAACTGTGCGCCAAGAACAGGGCCGGCTTTGGTGAGGAATACGAGAAGGAGATCTCTACTGCCGAGGACGCTCCCAGCGGCTTCCCACAGAACCTGCAGGTTGTTGGTCTCACCACGTCCACCACAGAGGTGTCCTGGGATCCGCCGGTGCTGTCCGAACGCAACGGGAAGATCACCAATTACACAGTTGTGTATCGNGACATCAACAGCCCGCAGGAACTCACCAATGTCACCCGTGACACCCAGATCACACTCGTCAACCTCAAACCAGACACTACCTATGATATCAAGGTCAGAGCGAGGACTAGCAAAGGTTTAGGACCTCTGAGTCCCAGCATCCAGTCACGCACCATGCCTGTGGACCAAGGTAAGGGTGCCGGGTGATCTGGTATCGGTGGAGGGCAGACGTGTGTGCAGAGCGATGACATGTATTTCTCTTATCTCTCGCAGTGTTTGCTAAAAACTTCCGAGTGAATGCTGTGATGAAGACGTCGGTGCTGCTGAGCTGGGAAGTCCCCGACTCGTATAAACCAGCCGTGCCTTTTAAGGTCAGTCTTCCAGAACCGGAGGCCCNAGGCGCTTCTCTGCATGTTCTGCTTGTGGCGTCCATACACTGCTCAGGACCTGAAGCGCTGGTCTGAAGCGATTTGTCTTGTACTCTGCATTCTGCAGCCATTGTGATATATCTGCACATCGGAAGCTCCCAGTGGTTTACATATCATTTACCCAGAGCATTAACGTTTTGTAACAAGTATCACTATAGACCAGTGGTTCCCAAACTGTGTGCCTAGGCTCCCTGGGGTGCTGCGACGCTCTCATTGGGGTGCTGCGACGCTCTCATTGGGGTGCTGCGCCGCTCTCTTTGGGGTGCCGCGGGATGTTGTTTCCAACGTGGTGCTATGTTGATAGTGTTACGTAGATGCTCAATTTTACATCTCGTATAGGAGATAAACAAGATTTAATATCAACTTAAATTTACTTAAATAGTTATTACTCTATTCTGACTCAAACTTCAAAATTAGAAATTATTCTGTCTTAGGGGCCTGGAAAAATTATGGAGACCCTAAGGAGCCTCAACTGAGAGAGTTTGAGAACCACTGACAGACACTAAATGGAATCGTTACCTCGCGTCTAATGGATATTGTATGATTCTTAGTTTGTGTGGATTCAGTTGTGATTTGGTGTTTATACAGTAGATTTAGAGCATCTTTCCTTTAATGATGTTGTCTATGTTTTATGTCACCACACATTATATTAACTCATCATTCTGCTCTNATTAGATTCTGTACAACAACCAGAATGTGGAGGTGGACGGTCACTCCATGCGTAAACTCATCAGCAACCTCCAGCCGGACACGGACTACTCTTTCGTGCTTATGAACCGAGGAAGCAGCGCGGGGGGTCTGCAGCACCGGGTGTCCATCCGCACAGCCCCCGACGTCCTGCAGAGCAAGCCTTCATCTGCCAGCATGTATATGGAGGAAGGCCGCTTCACCCTGCACCTGCCGAGGGTACAGACTACTGCCCCAGTCAGGTAAAGGACGTTACATTGAAGAAGATGAAGGTCACGGTGTGTTGGCAATGTTACTGTATCGCTCCTTGTCTGCTGACAGGTGGTATTACATAGTGGTGGTTACACTGGACAGCTCCAGCAGCAGCATGAACGCCCGCTGGCAAAGCCCAGAGGAGATGGAGCTGGATCAGGTGAGGAACAAGACAGGGAAACATAGGCCTATACATGTAACTGCTCCTAGTATTGATATCAGAGTGTGAGACGAGATACTGGCACTATCACATCATACATGATAAAGGAATAATAACACCAATACCGTCACACATCACTACAACTACCATGGCAGCATTACCCG
Organism: Platyplectrum ornatum; assembly: GCA_016617825.1. NCBI lineage: Eukaryota > Metazoa > Chordata > Amphibia > Anura > Limnodynastidae > Platyplectrum > Platyplectrum ornatum. The sequence goes on along the minus strand of JABWIB010009560.1, from coordinate 11,467 downwards.
CACATTCATGGGGCAGTCACTACCGGCCAGTTGGTTTATCAATTGAAACTCAACGTGAATAAATAAATAAATGAAAACTTAGTGTAAATGAAACATAAAGAGTTTAGTGTGCACCATGACTAGTGGAAGGATAATGAACGGATGAGCCGAGTGGCTCCTATTACACTATATCACNAGTAACTCTAGAAAAGTGNANATATTTCACCCACCTTCTGCCGATCTTCATTGTAGATCCTGGAAGCTATTAACCAAGGCTCCCGCCGCCAGAGGAGACAAGCAAGCGGGAACAAGCCGTACATAGCGGCTCGGCTAAACACCCTCCCAGAATCCTTCACACTGGGAGACAATAAGGAATACAATGGCTTTGTGAATAAGCCTCTGAACGCAGAATTGAAGTATACCTGCTTTGTCCTGGCGGCTCTCGAAGACGGTGACACGGTGAGTGGGAATCCCCAGTACATAACGCACAGGGTCGTAAAATAAGCAGAAAGAGGCCGCTTGTCNATATAATAATATATAGTGTCGCAAAACGCAGCTCGGATCAGCACTTTTGGTTCGGGGCTGGTTGGATAAATTACCCAGCAGGATGGTTTCGCTGTAAAAGGCTCCTGGTGGAGCTGTAATTGTTCACGATTCAGGAATATCTTGTGCTGCCAGCGCAGGAAAGTCTGTAAACACGGACTACTTACTGCACCACGAGGACCGGGCTGCCCTTATTAACTACAGCCATCTCCGAGTCTGGAGAAATGGAGAATATCTATTACAGCAGAAAACTCCTGAGAAGGTTTAATATGAAGACGTTGATGCCAGGCAGCATTACACTATGTGGCCGTGCTGGTGAATACGGGTGGGTTGCTCACTGTTTGCCCCATTGCTATTGCAGAAGAAGTATGCGGCCAGTCCATATTCAGATGACATCGTGGTGCAGGTGTCGTCATTCCGGCAGCAGGATGAACCNGAGATGTTATGGGTTATGGGTCCGGTCCTGGCTGTAATCCTCATCATTATCATTGTGATTGCCATCCTCCTATTCAAGAGGTAAGTACCTGTGTGTTCCTCATTACATGGCACCTCTGGACTGGATGTAGTATCTGCACTATCTGACTTTCTTCCTCTATAACNTGTCTCAAATGACTTATCTGGTTCTTCTTTTTGATGCTTGTCCTGGACACAGTAAGCAGGAGAGGTAGGAAGTTCTTANGTTCCTATTTGGGTCTCAGTGTTAATTGTTCTGCTCTCGGAGCTGCTGTCACAGTGTATTGTTACTTACACATTACGTCTTAGTTACTATTTACACCGAGTGACCAGGGGACCAGACTGCAGCGAAGGCCTCTGGTCTATAACCCCGGCTCCGGTACAAATACCGGCATCAATGTGCGGCACCTTCCTGTGTTACTTTCATGCCGTATCTCACGTCGTGTCTATTCCTTGTTATCTGGAATTCAAATGTTGGTTTTGTATTTCAGAAAAAGGACCAACTCCCCCTCTAGTAAAGAGGATCACGCACCCGGAGTGAAAGACACTCTTCTAGGAAATTCATCAGACCCGGTGGAGTTGAGGCGTATGAACTACCAGACTCCAGGTAGGTGTCCTCCGCTCCTCCTGTACAGTCAGTGTGTCNGGAGCCCCATGTCCGTCACTCCGTCTTCCAGCGTAGGATGACTCCTCCGTTGTTGCTTTCCCTCCTCTCTCGTACTGTGTGACAGATGAGTGCTGATGTGATGGATGCGGAGATGAGAAGTCTAATATGCGGCAGCTTCATGTACTTTACCGCAGCTGCTCTAGGTCAGCACTCAGCAGCTGGTATCCCATAATACTGCTGACTAATGATTCTTACAATACCTGGCTCTTATAAACTGACATCCGGTATAGTCTGGGTCACTATGGACGTGTCGCGATGGCAGCTCCTAGATCACAGGATGCTGGAGTGACCTGAGGTCATGTCAGTGTCATTCACAGTGCAAAGCACTGCAGAGGACAGGGAGAGAAGACAGCAAGGTAAGTGAAGAGTCAAAAGAACATAGAAGAGAAAGAGGTGATGGATGTGATAAATACAGGGAGGACTGAGGGGCACACAGGGTCAAAGGGGGGACTGAAGGGTGTGTATATGTTTNATTATAATTGAAATCACCACAAAGATTACAAAGTGTTACATGTGTTGTGCCTCTCTCCTGCACTCACCCAAGGAAAACACTGAGTTGTGTTATTATTATTTACATAACTCCAGGTGGATAGAAAACACTTTATAGCAGATCACAAAATCACTTAATAGAAAACTTCATGGAACATAGAATGGTCGTACTGGCTGTAGATCATAGAGTAACATGAAGGACGTCCAGTGTTTGTGTATACAGCCAGCAGCCAGATTCTCCTGTATCCAGGTGGATAATTCTGGGTTATCGCGCCCCTGGTTCACGGAGATCATAGTTTATACTGTGTAGTCATTTCTATGTCTAACTCTACAGCTACCAGCATAACTTCCAGAGCACGTAGACACCTATCATAGTCAGGCCCCTGTTCCCATCGCACCGTCCCTCTTAATTACATTCTGTTCTTTGCTGCTTTTGTTTTCCCTGCAGGTTCCAGTGTCCCCAGTTACCCGAATATCTCAAGTTAGTTTGACAACTACTGTAACCATCTAGAGAAGTTTCCACCGCCCTCACACCCTTCCCATTGCCGGCGCTTGCTTCTCTCTCATCCTCTTCACCCCATGTCGCCTTCGTCCTTCTCGCTGCCATTAATTGTTCTCTGTGTCTTACTGCTGGTGAGAACATCCAGAGGGGAAAGACTTGGGGTAGAGTTATCAGAGACGTCCCTCACACACAGGGTCCTGATTCGGTTCTCGATTGGTTCCTATGTCCCTTTCTTCATTCTTACTTGATGCTTCTCATTGAGAGTGACTGAGGATTAAGAGGAACCCCTCCTCCCTTATGTCCTTTTCTCATTGAGAGTGGCTGAGGAATAAGAGGAACCCCTCCTCCCGTATGTCCTTTTCTCATTGAGAGTGACTGAGGAATAAGAGGAACCCCTCCTCCCNTATGTCCTTTCCATGACTTCTTCTAAAGTCATAGTCTTATGGTTTTGACCCCTCTAAGATTCCTCTGTCTATTAATTATACTTCTTTTCTTGCTTGCCCTCCTTGTTTATATTGTGCAGTCTCTATCCAGTGTTTTCCCCCAGATTAGTTTCCCGGCCTCGGTCAATCTCACCCCATTTTGCGGCAGTATCAGAGCTCCACACGTTGCACCCTGTAATGCAGAGCATGGGAAACGTCCAGGCACATGTCGCTGCTTCCACACGCGGAGTGTTGCAGCATGCTGTGTGTCCATCCATCTCACTGCACCATCCATCGTCACTGTTGGACCCTTGGTGGGATAGGAATGGAGTCGCTGATGCTTCTTGCTCTTGTCGTAGGTATGAGGGACCATCCGCCCATCCCNATCTCTGACCTCGCAGATAACATCGATCGCTTGAAGGCCAATGATGGGTTGAAGTTCTCGCAGGAATACGAGGTGGGACCTTGGTGCTGCCGGTGGACCCAGTCGCCTGTCTATGTGGACGGCATTTTACAGGGGAGATCTTGTTTGTGTTTCAGTCCATTGACCCCGGGCAGCAGTTTACATGGGAGAACTCCAACCTCGAGGTGAACAAACCAAAGAACCGTTATGCAAATGTTATTGCGTACGACCATTCCCGGGTCATCCTCACAACCGTGGATGGTAAGAGACCGCTATATAACAATCCGTTTCAAGTATAATATAATGAATACTATGTCCATTCAGACGCGTTTCATTGTATTCCTATGCTCTCAGGTGTCCCCGGCAGCGACTACATTAACGCCAACTACGTAGATGGCTACAGGAAGCAGAACGCTTACATAGCCACGCAAGGCCCGCTCCCCGAAACCCTGAGTGACTTCTGGCGCATGGTGTGGGAGCAGAGAACCAACACCATAGTCATGATGACTCGTCTGGAGGAGAAATCCAGGGTCAGACATTAGACACTGTATACATGAGGGGCTCTATGAATGGGACCATGTGGTGGTGAATAGCAGAACTGAGGAATGATAGTAACCAGCAGCATTCAGGCTGCTATCGCAGATTGTAGTGTCGCATATCTAGTGATAAGCACAGGAGACCCTCATGGGTGCTGAGGGTGAAGATAATTCCAGCTGCACACAGGACACATAATAAATGATATGCACAAGTAACACATCTCCCTCAGCACCACCACCCTGCATACCATGATATTTACCCATTACTCANATATATTCACATAATTTTCTACATATTCCATTCTGCAAGATATTCCATGAAATATNCCACCTCCATACAAGNTTNCCCAGTCCCCCCAGGTACCACCAAAGAGGGGACCCCAGCTATAGACTATACTACTCATACGCGTCGTAAGAAGGTTNATTGAAGCCTTTCTATGTTATATGTACATTATCTGATTCACAGGTGAAGTGTGACCAGTACTGGCCGGGCCGTGGCTCTGAGACCTATGGGATGATCCAGGTTACACTGTTAGACACCGTAGAACTCGCCACGTATACAGTGAGGACATTCGCCCTGTATAAGGTGAGATATCCCTTGTACCTTTATTGTCTTTTGTGCTGCATGGAAGCCCCCAGACGTACATTATATGTGCCCTTCCAGTGCACCCTGCGCAGAGAGAGAGATAAGGCAGCACGCTGCTGCAAAAGGGAGACAGCAAATTAAGAGTGTAATGTTTTAATTTAATTTTCAATTATAATATAATTTTACGGTGCACTGAGCTTAATGAGAGAAACAATAAACGGAGATAGTGAAGTAAGACTTGATTTTGGATACCTGCTGCAGGAAAACAATGACGGTGGTACGCGGCAGGACGCTGTAATGTCACCGCTGTCTTCTAATTTACCCATCCAGCACTATAGCACTAATCATTAACAGCCTTTTACTGCATCTACATTACACCCTACCTTATACATGTATGCAGAGCCCAGTTATAACTGGATAATGTTTATAGAGAGAACCTATTTCATTTGTCAAGTTGGCGACACGCTGTATGATGCCCCCACTTTGCACAATGACCACATACAACCCAGCGGCCATATAATATGATGATTATTGCAATGACTCGGTCCTATCGGCTCCATTAGTCCTCGAGCATTGGCCTTTGTTGAGCTGAGCATCAGATTTACTGATAAGAGCCTGGTTCAGCCGTGGTGCGGAGCTGGTGCCGAGGGTGGTGCGGAGCCATTTTGACAGACCTTACTTCATTGTATCTACCACTATATTTACCATATTAGAAAGTCAAACACATACATACATATATGCACCCAGTGTGACCATTTCCTTTCCCTATAGAATGGATCCAGTGAAAAACGAGAGATCAGACAGTTCCAGTTCATGGCTTGGCCGGACCACGGGGTTCCTGAATACCCCACACCTATTCTGGCCTTCTTACGCAGAGTGAAGGCTTGTAACCCATCTGACGCTGGACCTATGGTTGTACACTGCAGGTGAGGAGACGGGCAGGAGAATATATATATATATATATATATATATATATATATATATACACACACATACACACATTTACACCATAAAACACAATATGCGCCAGCATTGTATGCACAGACGTGCTGATGGGTCCTTCCTTTCTTGTCAGTGCTGGCGTGGGCCGGACGGGTTGTTTTATAGTCATCGACGCTATGCTAGAGAGAATAAAGCTGGAGAAGACTGTGGACATCTATGGTCATGTTACCTGCATGCGCTCACAGAGGAACTACATGGTACAGACGGAGGACCAGTACATCTTCATCCACGAGGCGCTGCTGGAGGCCGTGCTGTGCGGTAACACGGAGGTGCCAGCGCGCAGCCTCTACGCTCATATTCAGAAACTGTCTCAGGTCCCTCCGGGAGAGAGCGTCACCTCCATGGAACTAGAATTCAAGGTAGGTGCATTATCTAATGCAGAATGCAAATGTCTAACAATGGCGTCCGTGGAGATAGTATATCACTCCAGCATTGTAATATGGCTATACCTGATGTAGTAACCGTTTCTCCTATGTTCCAGCTTTTAGCCAACTCTAAAGCTCACACCTCACGATTCATCAGTGCCAACCTACCGTGCAACAAGTTCAAGAACAGACTGGTGAACATCATGCCGTACGAGCTGAGTCGAGTGTGTCTTCAGCCAATCCGCGGGGTTGAGGGGTCAGACTACATCAATGCCAGCTTTATCGATGGCTACAGGTACACGTTCACGGCCCACGGGCGGGTCATTCGGGGTGAATCGCGTTGTCGCTCATGGCCCCAGGCGGGGTCATTCAGGCTGAATCGTGTTGTCGCTCATGGCCCCAGGTGGGGTCATTCGGGGTGAATCGTGTTGTCGCTCATGGCCCCAGGTGGGTCATTTGGGGTGAATCGCGTTGTCGTAGGTTTCTTTATCTGTTCTTCTCAACAACAGGCAGCAGAAAGGGTACATCGCCACTCAGGGACCCCTGGCCGAGACCACCGAGGATTTCTGGCGCATGTTGTGGGAGCATAATTCTACCATCGTGGTGATGCTGACGAAGCTGCGAGAGATGGGCCGGGTAAGGACAAGCGACGGAATCTGTAGTGTTAAAGTGTGTTTAGGCTTTTATTATATAGAAATATATTTACATTACTGTTATAGGAGAAATGTCACCAGTACTGGCCAGCAGAGCGCTCGGCCCGCTACCAGTACTTCGTGGTGGACCCCATGGCAGAGTATAACATGCCCCAGTATATCCTGCGCGAGTTCAAAGTGACGGACGCACGGGTGAGTGTAACACACGGGTCTCAATCCACCTTCCTATCATCACCATCTCTCCAGACCCTCATCTCGTCCTCTCGTTCTCCTCGCAGGACGGGCAGTCTCGGACAATCAGACAGTTCCAGTTCACAGACTGGCCAGAGCAAGGCGTGCCCAAAACAGGAGAGGGCTTCATTGACTTCATCGGGCAGGTGCACAAAACCAAGGAGCAGTTTGGACAAGACGGACCTATAACTGTTCACTGCAGGTGCGGATATAGCAATAAGGTCATGGGGATGGTAACAGGGTGGAGAGGTGGTACTGTGCACTGGGAATGGTAACAGGGTGGAGAGGTGGTATTGTGCACTGGG
>JABWIB010009549.1:0-22937 GCA_016617825.1 Platyplectrum ornatum | reverse complement strand
CAGAAGTCAGAGGGGATGATTTTCCAGGGAAAGCTCTCACACCAGAGAGTGTTTGGAGAAGGGAAGTGAGGGTATCTGAAATGAGTTCCTCATAAATAATACCAGGGCTCAAAGTGGGGAAGTATACGGGGGTATGCCATACCAGCACTTCTCCCACTGATGTAATGGAAAAATCGCCATTGACTTCCATTATTTTCTGTGTTTCCATACCGTCTCTTCTGAATGTCCATACCCCCACTTCTAAATTTCTACTTTGACCACTGNATTATACACATTAATCCTATGAGAAACCATAACTGCTCTCCCATTATCTTAAGGCCATTTTGTGTATTTGAATGGGGCCACACAACTGGCATTTGAAATATCCCAGTAAAATGTANCAGTACTATTTATTGTGTCTGTTCCTATAACAGTCCCATACAATTGCGTTACATTCTGTCGCCCATACTTGTGAGTATTCTCTGTTAATGTTGAATAGTACACCTTCCCTTAAATTACCTTGGCTGTCAACACAAAGCAAAAGAAACATTTCCATAAATGTTTTGTTGGAATATTNAACACTATTGCAATGGTCTCATATAGTTGTGCAGCCTGTGGTCATTATTATCCCCTTCAACTTATTTATTACCCAGTATTCTAGCATTACTGTTGCATGATTATTACGTGTTGCCCATTGTTGTGATGAATTATTCACCTGATAATGTCAGTAAAGGTATAGCCTACTTTAGGGCGAAACGCGTTGTATTTAACNCCCGTAACGCGAAGCATTTTGATTATGAATTTTATACAGATATTTTATTAAGTCTTTCAATAAAGTAACATTTTGCATTCAAATAAACACACAGTGGTTTAAATATGTTTTATTTTCAAGCGGGGAATATGAAAAAATACACAGAGAAGAGCTTACTAAAGAATCGTGTTTCAATATTTCAGTCTAATTCCCCTTCCACATAAATTATCACTATAAACCACAAGGATTATCTATTCATTCTCTACAGTATTACAGTACAGTTTCTAATTACACACTGATATCATTTTTTTTTCTGTTTTTTTCATATGTGTTGTATGTAATTAAATCTAAACATTGATTTGGTTTATTGTTTACTATTAACCATTAAAACATATTTAGTTCTGTATAGCAGCAAATGCACTTAACAAGTTACAGAAGTCCAAAACTACATTACTGTTTTGCTGTCCTAGGTGGACCAGATAGGCGGCTGTGTCTTCGAGCACCCCTGACCCCAGTAATTGACACCCCACCACTCCAATTCCACACTCCCGCGGCAGTGGGAGATTGGGGTCTGTGTGTTTTTAAGTCGATCACAAACTTGTTTCTATTTCAGTGTTACAACCCTTTAGTTCTTNAACACTAAAATATAATTGTGTAGAACATACCAGCCCTCATTTTTCATGTAATTGGTAATTTTCTATAATTAATGCAACTTCTATGGCTGTGAATTGTTCTCTAGGCATAATTATGTAATAAAGTCATTGTTCTCTGCCGTGAGCTTGTTACCTGCCGGAGTCTATTGTATCAAGTGGGAGACTGGTGAGTATTGTTGCAGACTTGTGTGCAGATATTGTGCTGAATTCTTCTGATATTTCTTTTGTTCCTATGTTCTAATCAATTATACAGAGAGAAAATATACACATTAGCTGGCCCACAAGTGGTGAAAGCATTGCCAGGATTCATGAATTAACATCTTTATTGCCTGAGATATATGCATAGATAGCTACCAAGGGATAGCAAATCCTTCCAGATCCAGTAGAAGGGCAGATGTTTTATGTCTTCTGTTACACAATATAACAATACAGCCAGAAACCATCAGCACAGGNCGTAATAAAAGAAAGCGTGCACCACTTATAATTAGTAAAACTTCATTTATTTATGTTAGTTTCCAGTTAGAATATACTTTTTATTACGATGTAGCTGCCCCTGTTTATTACGTTCTGATAAAAAATACATTATATATTAGGGTTGCCAACTTTTTACTTCCACCATTTGCTGGTATTTAAAAATGAATTCTGAATATCCTGCTGGTAAAAACTGCCCTGCAATGAAAAGGAATATATTATATTCTTCTGATTTAAAAATATTAAATATATGTATGTCCCTTTTTATAAACAATGTATTGTTCCTGCATAAAAACACTATAATTCATTTTACCTCCCCTGCAATTCAACATCGTTTTACCCACTCGTAACTTACTGGCTGGCCACACATCTGCTTGATATCGGATGCGATGCGCGACCCCGTGGTCGCACATCACATTGTTGAATCTTGTCTGCTGCTGGCAAGCTTCAGCTAAATCACACCCGGTGTCATGGCTATCACATGTGTACCAGCGAGATCCCGCAATGGATCTCACTAGTGTATGGCCAGCATAAGTTTGTATATCTGGATCTGGTCCAGAGTGAGGAAGTCGGGCAAATGTACTGGAAGCGCACATGCACGATCCATATGCTGGGCAGAACTGCAATGTTTTGCATGCTTGGACTTCCGTTCACTGGGCCGGACCACCTGTCACCCCTGCCCAGCTACATTATGCTAGTTGGCCAGGGTAACATTTTAATTAATTGGGACAGGGTCTTATATGAATATTAATAAATATATCTAAATATTTTCTTAAAAGTAGTAACTGATTGATTTCATTAACTCCCCCTCCAGCTCCCCTGATAACACTATATATTTCCCATATTTCACATATTTCTCAACGGTCCAGTTCCATCCCAGCCAAGCACTAGGTATGCAGTGCTGCTGTATTTACCACCATGCAAGGTTTATTAAATTAATGTGCAATCTCTTTTTCTCTGTACCAAATTCCCCTTATCTTTATTATCGTTATTTGATGTAATATTAATGCGGGGAGGGCATCAAGCATTCAGGTTTGTAAGAACTTAATGTTTAAGAATTGTTACTGTATGAAAATGACAAGAAGGAAGAGACTTCTGAAACGTTCCCTCTCCCCTGACACATTTTCCCGAGGACCCTGTGGACTGTTTCTGCCTTTCTGTTCCTTTGTATGATGATTCGTTCTGCACCTTTGCACACATTTTGATCTGTCTGTGATTAAGAACAGGGAACATCTGCTTTGCAATAAGTGTGTATAGGGAATGAGAGAGGAGGCTGCAGATGGAACCCCTTCCGAGACCTAGTGAATGTCACTGATGAGATGAAGACAACATCTGTCTTCCCATAACACCTGACACAACTAACTTCTGAAGATGACATAAAACACCACAGGCAAACTTCCACCATCTGACTAGGTAGAGGTATATAGAAGATCTGGTAAGCTACACCCTCGTTTAGGTACCAAAGAAACTGGTATTGTAAATTTCCTCCAGTGTATTTTACTACAAATGGGTATAATGATTATTAAGCCCAAAATAAGTTACAGTTAATACATTTTCACAGGTTGGATTTCAACATTAGCAAACCTCTATAGAGTATCCGCTCTGATGATCATCGCTGTCAGCTGTAGGTGGCCGATAATTAGGACATTTTCCCTGATTTATCGGCTCCACTCATTGGAGCGATTACCAGGACTGAGGAAGGTGGGGAGGGAGGGCCTGCAGAGATTTCAGGAGGCTCTTTCANTTGATTGGCTGCAAGAGCTTCCTGTGTATCTATGCACTGATTGGCTGCACTGACGGAAGCACCCGTCATTGCAGCCACGGACGCGCCAAGGAAGCCATGAAGAAGGGCACTGCACACACATCAGGTAAGTGCCTAAAATGGGGGCAAACAGGGGCGTAACTACATAAGGCTGTGCCCCATAGCAAACCTTTCAACGGGGCCCCTTTTTATGTTTGTATTTATTATATAGCAGTTTGGGGCCCACATTATATAAACATGGGGAAACAACAGTAGATCTGGCTGTGGGTTCCATTTAAGGAATCCTGTTNCCAGAAGTTCCGGAACTCTGACAGTTGTGGAGCCTGGATAATATGGCAAAGGGGTCAGCGGGCCCCCTAGGGCTGCAGGCCCCATAGCTACCGCTATGGCTGCTGTAGTGGTAGTTACGCCCATGGGGGCAAATATATGTGTGGGGTGTGAATAAAGGGTCCAATAACCTGCTAACTCGGTGAACAGTATCGTTCCCTCTGGGATGATATCAATCCAGAATTTGGAAAGATCCACCAGAATGATTATTGTGCCAATTCACCAATCATCATGAATTGGTACAATAATCGTTCTAGTGTGTGGCTCAGATAAAATTTAAAAAGATCATTGTCCCATAAACACGATAATCTGATCTGATAATCTGAATTTTATCTGAGCCACACACTAGAACAATTATTTTGCTAATTCGTGATAATTGGTGAATTGGCACAATAATGGTTCTGGTGGATGGCCAAATGAATAAAGATAAATGGCTCTTGGCTAGGTTAAGTCGTGTTCTCCCTGGTATATTTTGTTAGTTTTTCCTGTGTTGCAGGATAACACTACTGTATGGCAAGTTTCCTATAACCGTAAAATTTGTAGAATGGTGTATGTCAACACATAACCGTAAAATGTGTAGAATGGTTTATGTCAACACAAACAAGCGTTAACCACCGATGTGATGATTGGGAATTTTAATTAAATAATTAATACAGCAGAGTCAATAATTATCTTTTCACATAACAGACCTTTAGGTTTTGTTCATTCGATCGTGCCAGGATTAACGCTGAATTCATTCACTGGTTCCCTGACCACAGTAGGGATTCAGCTGCTGTCACTGATGAACTTGTAATTATCACAGTGCTTTCTTCTCCCGCCACACTTTGCTTCAGAGGCCTGAGACCAGCAAGGTTCTGTGGATGGCTTGCTGGCATTGGTACAGTAACCGGAGAGCTGTACCACTTATAGCAAATTAAGATATTTACCTACAGCTATGCTAACAGAATCCATATTAGACAGACCCGCCTAATTCTTAATACTTCATTATTAATTCCTAATAAAACAATCATTTTTGTACTTGCACATTTGTTTTGTATTCACCTGTGTATCTATGCTTTATTATTGCACATACATAAATTTCAAAGCGGTCATATAGAGTGCACATAGTTTTTTTGGAAAATGAGGAAGTCTATCCACTCAGTATACTCACTCATATACATGCATGTGCACTTTATTAAGGAATGCTGCTATAAATTGAGACTTTCTCCATATAACATTTCAGAAAATTTAGCTACCTCATAAACGCACTTGCACTTTGTGACAGTAATAATTGAATGCTGTTTAGAATTTAGAAATCTTTTCTAAATGCAATTTTAGCACTAGCACTTTCCCTCATATAATTATTTAGACTGCTGCCCACAGTTATTCCATCAACAAGAGCACCTTTAGCACCGGCACTTTATTTTAGTGAGCACAAAAATGTTTTTCTGTTGCTCGAGGCTATGTACATCGAATACTAGTGGGAAGTGCAATACATCTTGGTTTACATNTATGGTCAATAGGGTAAATATCGTAATATATACAGAGAATTGAATAAATCTACCGGGCGTGCCCTTGTTTTTAATACACTTGAATTTTCTATTTACTATTCACTATATCTATCTTTTAATATTTCGCATTTTTTTAATTATATTGTTGCCCTTGGTTTTAATATTGATTAATAAAGATTTTGTTAATTTTAATGTCAGTTATGACCTGGTACCAATACCGATAAAGAGTGCACCCCAATAAAAGAACTGTCTATTCTTATGTCCTTGAAACATTGCACATACATAACAGCATTTTCTATCTTCATTCTGGGGTATCCTGGGGATATCCACGGATGATGTCAATAGGTTGTCATACTGGTGCAAAACAGCTAAACTGTTACTTATTCATATTATTGAAGCCTCTTTTAAAGCACTTGACTGCAAAACTTACAAATATTTTCCCTCCTTTATATAAAGATTAATAATGATTGCATCTCCATCCAGACTGATTTCGTTCATCCATGTTGTGTCAAACGCTGCAAGGGCAAAGAACATGTGCATACCATAGATATAGGGGTATATTTACTAAGCAGGGAATTTGCTGGGGAATTGAAAAGTGGGGAAGTTGCCCATAGCAACCAATCAGATTCGAGCTTACATTCTCCAGTATCTAAAATGAAACAGAGAGCTCGAATTTGATTGGTTGCTATGGGCAACTTCCCTAATTTTCAATTCCCCAGCAATTTCCCTGTTTAGTAAATATACCCCATAGTGTTTCTGTCACTTTCCACATCTAGGTACACATTGGATTCATGGACTGGCAGAGGCATTATAAGGGGTATCGCTTTTTACTGTTTGTAAGCTGTCACTGATACAATTGTTAGTTGCATTATTTCATTACACCTCCTGCACCTTGATAGCCATAAATGATAGCCACAGGTGCTAAGCCTATGGTGAGTTATGCAAGCAGTTCTGTTATATGAATTCAATATTTGATGTGCTATGATACTGTAAGAAATAATACTACTCGACTGGATTAATACGTCTATCACTTTTGTGTTCATATATCATCTGAATCCTCCAGGACACTGATACCACTCCCCTAATGTGCAGGGACATCTGAAACTTTACTTTTAAATGCACCCCCCCCCCCCTTGCCATTTGTACTTATAGTGTGCACATTGAGCATACCCACCTTGAGTACAGATGTATGAAACCTTGGAGCCTGAGGAAGAGGGATATGCATACTGTAAAATGCAATGTGAATCTGGTGCACTAATAACAAATACATCTTAACTAATGTACTGGAATCCTAAACATAGTGTTGTCTATTTTGGTCAGGTTATAGGGGGTCTCTGGTACTCCCAATGTACAATGTGTAAGTTATAACATTTCTGTGCTGAATATTCTCTTTAAGTATCTCAATAACTATAAATATATCTCTTTATCTGTGTTTCTAATACATGGAAGTGGGAATTTAAAAGTAGCGGTATGAAAACATGCATAATAAAGTCAAAGGGGATTATTTCAATGAAATCAGTAGAACAGTCTGTAACAGTATGGCATACTCCTTTTACAGCCATACCCATTTTGAGACCTGAAATGAATGCATTAGCTTTTCCTTAGGCAAAAAATATATCCTATAAATAATGTTACATCCACGTTTCCTTCCTATAATATAAGTTTAAAACACAGATTTATATTTAGGACCCCATATCCTACAATCCACATAAAAAACTAAACCCCATACAAGATAACATAGACAACATGTTAAAAAAATAAGCCTCGAATCAATTCGATAGAAAACACCTACAGCTCAGACCACAGTAGTTATTGAAAATCACACCCCATCACCATTTGTATCAGACTTGTCATTGAAAGTCAGATCCTTTTTAAAATTCTAAACCATCTTAAAAACAGACCATTAAGTGCTCCAATTTCCTGCGGGCTCGTGTCATCTCAGTATGGAAACCTTCCAGTTCTCGGATTGGAGAATATCCAATGATATCTAGTGTACCACTCAGCAAGCAAGATGGGTGACATTATAGACCTATGTTGCCAGGACGTTACACTGACATGACAAGTAGAGAATGGTAGACAGGTAGAGAATGCCGCTTCATGTTGTGCAGTTCTGGGTGTGGCATATGCACCCTTTGACTTTGGGCAGCGTCCCATGAGATTGCATGGGTGTCCCCTTCCTCTAAAAATGTCCCTGCTTTCCTCCTATATACCTTTTGCTGGTGACAGTATACATTTTTATAATCACCTTTTGCACTCTTTGCTGTCGTTGCTAATGTATTTTTTTCCCCCCAAAGTTTCCGGCTTTAAAATAATGTTATGTGACTATTTCTAAGCTAAAATGTAAAAGCTTGTCCAACTCCTGCTCTGAAAATGTGGCAGTTTAGCCTAGCCTTGTATTCTTTCCTCAAACTGTGGAGGCTATTAGCAGTAATAGCATTTCATGCTACACTTAAGCATTACAAAGAGGCATTGAAAGGTAGTCCATATGATCATTTGCTTTTAATGTACTTTAAATTCAGTGAATCAAGCAAAAAGGCAGAAGAAATAACCCCACACTCTCCGTTGTGATTCAGAACAGATCCCGGTGCTCTCAGGACAGCCCCATTAACATGGAGGGTATTGTTTTTCCCTGCATTACATGTGTTCCTGATATACTCAGCAGATCATAAGTGACATATCATTTTACAATAACTGAGTAATAAGAATTCAGGACAGCACAGTAGCAGAGGCAGATGACAGGATTAGGATTGCTAATATTAAACCTATTCAATAGATATCATGCAGCGGATATACCAGTGACCTGTGCTAATGCTGGTAAAAAGAACATGGGACCAGATCCAGACTTACATACTACGAACGAGTGGCAAAACCATGTAGTAGTACAGGGGAGGTAAAATGAATGTTATTAAACAACAAAAAACGAGTGAAAGCATTCAGGGTACGCTGTATATAAACTCCCCCAACGTTTCATGATGTATAGAAATATGTGCAATCGCCCTTTGTGTCCGGAGTGATTCAATTAATAAATCTCATATCACAGCGCATAGACGTCTCAGAGTCTCTTTCAATGAACTGAAGGACGTCTTCTGTCTTCCTTTCTGCTCAGACATACAGTCCAAATTCCTCAACAAGACCGAAGATTACATATAGTGTACACTGTATCAAACGCGCAGACGCGATTATAAATGCAGGTTACTCACATTTCATCTCCCTTTCATATGGGCGTATAATAAAGTTCTTTCCAATGACCTCCAATGGTTAGTAAAATATCACTTCCTCCAGGATTTTCCTCAAAGAGAGTAAAGATTTGGAAACTGGTTGCTCTAGTTCGTTTTACTCTCATTCAGGAAAAGCCAGGAAGAAGTGATGTTTTACTAAGCATTGGGGGTCTGCATTCTGGATGGTAGGTAAGTAGTATAAAGTACACACACTTGTAATTTATCATTTTTATTATACATTCCATAACATTAATGCAATGCAGTTTTATTTTTTATTTTGTGGAATTATATTATATAACTGATTTGGGTAATTTAAGAAGAAAGAATTCTCTAAATTGATGCCCTTTTAAAAGGTTGTTTTCCAGATGAGCCAGATGAGCACCTTCTATATCTGTTTAGGCTCCGCTCCATACTTCTTCATCGACATTCACTTTGCTCCCAGTTAATCATATATTTTCCTTCTTCTTTCTTTCCAGCTTATTCCAGCCAGTGTTTCTCTTCAATCATTGATACGTTTAGCATTCTTTGCCTCTGTATCTGCTGCCAGCCCTACCCCAACTCTCGCCCTTTACTTTCGGGTTTTCATAACATGAGAGCTCCTTCTGCTTTCTTATGGATTGAAAGGCTTTTGCCTTGAAGGTTTTTCCACAAACATTTTAAAGAAGCTGTAAGAAACCTTTAAGCAGGAAAATGACTCATTCAAACAAAATGCCCATGGCAATGTATTCCTTCCCTTGCACCTGTCCCGAAGTGAGACCACTGTTCCAAGACCTATGTAATATAGAACTTTTCACGGGGTGTTTTCATGCAAGCAGAAAACCAATATTGAGCACATCAATACAGTAAAAAAANCAAAAACCTTTGGATTTTGTTTCTCTTGTCAAGCTTCTATTTAGGGTATGCTATGGCTACCATGGCAACCATAGTTACATGACACGTGGTACTCTGCAAAACACTTTTGATATTTGTCAGCATCCATTGTGCAGTCACCATCTGCCTTTTATACAATGACACTTGCATGCAATGTAGTAGGGGTGACTGGCAGGCGTAGCCGCTTTCTTAAATAGTAAATAAGGATTTGTAAAGGACAGAATAAATGACATGCATTCTTAAAACCATTTAGCTCTATACATTCCTTCTACATGGGATTTTATACATGATATACCTATACCATAAAATATATTTTTTGCTCTGTTAAATGCTCATTGCAATATATTTCCTGAAGGTTTTTTTTATGTAAATATTTTATAATACAATTATTAATTACTGCGTCAGCGTATCAAAATATCCTCGGGCCTTCCTGGAATTGTTTCATCAGGTATCGTACACTACACTGTATGAGTGTTAATCTTATGGTAAAATACCTGATAATATTCTTATCTTTGTCTGCAAATACTTAATTGTACTCAATGAGCATTGCTGTATGCTATGGACCAGATCCAGACTTTATGTACTATTAACTTACGAGTGGCAAAACCATGTTGAATTGCAGGGGAATTAAGCTAATTAAATTAATTTTAAACAGTTTTAGAGTTAAGAGTTGATGTTTCCTAGCCCAAGTGTAATAACAGTGTAACANTAACGCTGGTCAATATCTGTGTGCAACATGCAAAAATAATGTATTCTCTCTGCATACAAACATAAACATTAATTTTGCATCCCCTGCAATCAAACATGGTTTTGGCCACACATGAGTAAGTCAATAGTAGATAAAGTCTGGATATGGTCCATAGGACCTAATTCAGAATTAAATGTACGCCTGTGTACAGTATCTATGCTTTTTTTCACAGTGTGCATGTCCAGAAATAAAATACCTGAAGGTAGGAAGGCCAGTCAATGCTACTACCATATGCTATCAGAGGACATTGAACCAGATTCAGACGTTAAGCACTATTGACTTACTCACAACTTACACAAGAGTGGGTAAAACCATGTTGAATTGCAGGGGAGGTAAATTGAATGTTAGCGTTAGAATGCTTTATTTTTGCAGGCGCTGTCCAACGCCAACAGAGGGAATAAAGTCAGAAAGCTTCACTGTGGAAGTGAGTCTGCTCTTCCTGGGCATGGCCAGACAGAGCGGTGTGTGGTGGAGGCTGCAGATAGGTGGTGGCACATATTCAATGTACAGTAAGGGCCTGCNCACATATAAGTACGCACATCAAAACAATGGACACTCATTTCAATATTTACTACTAATACGCACTTCCAAATATTGAAAACATTTAGCACCTGAAGTAGTGATAAAATGCAACCAGTACATTTACTGCAAAGTTGGCAATGTTTATTGCATCATTTCATAGAGGGAGGTGTCACGGACATTTCAGGAAAGTTGACATTTGTGATTTGCTGGAACAATTCCTAAAACAGGCATTAAGTGGATGGTTAAACGTCTACATAATATTACATATAGTGTTACTCACAGACATAGGGCCAGATTCAGCTTTTCACTCTCATGACTATTACACTCTCATGGGCAAAACCATGTTGAATTGCAGGGGAGGTAAATTTAATTAGTTGCAATCAGCATAACAAGTAACAGCTGATGTTTCCTAGTCTAATAACAGTGTAACAGTAACGCTGATCAGTATCTGTGTGCAACATGCAACAATAAAGTATTCTCCCTGCATGCACACACTGACATTCATTTTACCTCCCCTGCAATTCAACATGGTTTTGCCCATGAGAGTGTAAGTCATGAGAGTGAAAAGCTGAATCCAGCCCATAGATACAATCTCTCCCCCTACCCCATCATTATCCTGTTCAGGAAAAAATGAAGTGTCTTGCCTTTTTCTAACATTATTTGTTTTTTAAACAATAACCTGGGCCTAAATCTGCTTAACTGCAGGGTTGAAAAAGTGTAGGTGTTGCCGATAGCAACCGATCAGATTCAAGGTCTCAGGTGTCAGTCATTTTATGCTATGGGCAACGGGACGCTTTTTCAATTCCACAGTTTAATAAATTGGTCGAATCCAGGCCCCAGCTAGGCGGTTTCCCACATAATTTCAATATCCAAATTTGCCCTCTACAACCATCCATCCATTTAGGTACTTACCTTCTTTCAACGGAATGTATGCAGGTTACAGACGTCACAGTGAAATGGTAAATATCTTTCTATGAATGGATTGTGTGACCATGTAATCTCTCTCATGAAATGGTTTCTGTTTTCTTATGTACATCCTTTGCGCAACTAAAACAATAACAAAAAAGAAGTTGCTATACACATCACAACAGACCAATATCTACGTAAAGAATCTGGTCAGTTGTTCTATGTCACAGTCTAAGTTAAATATTAAAGATCCTCTTATTTATCACCAATACCAACATCCATTATGTTGTTCCAGGGTCGGGTGAGTTACTGGGTCTCGGGCCTGGGTAAGAACAGCATGTAAACAGAATACCTCCCAAATGTGAGTGGGGCCGGGTTGGGTGGTCCTTGGGGGGGACTGAGCCGNCTGTGGCCGGGGTTTGTGCCACATGAGGGGCCCGATCTCCTCTGGGCCATTGTTGAGATGTATAGAAGAGTCTGAGGTGAAAGACTCCGCAAAGGCCTGTTCTGTTGCAGTCTCTTCTTTTGCGGGGCCACAGCACCAAACTATATTCCAGCTGCAGAACACAAATTGTCATTGCTGATGAATTCAATGTTTAGGGTCTGATGTAAATACAACCTTAAATATCTACTGTTAATACAATTAAGAGTCTGAGGACTTAAGATGAGTCACTATGTTTTCTTCTAAAGAAAGCAACNTGCTTCAAATGAGTAACCTCAAAACATCAAGTGATTGCAGGATTAAATTCTGCCCCAAANGTGTCATATAGCTGCAGAGTATCAGTCGTCACTCCGGACTTTAATATATCTGTGGAAATGGGCGGATAGAAATTGGGCTATTTCCATTAAGCTCTGGGTCTGAATTGGACTTTTCCTTAATGTAACTATTCCCTGTTACTGAACCCCTTCCCTGCATGCTGTCACACTGTGATTTACTTTCTAGTTATCTGTACTTTACCAGGTCTGTCCTCTGGTCTTTATCTTCTAGATGAAGAAGAAAGATGGANATGTTGCCGATAGCAACCAATCAGATTCTAGCTCTCATTTTTTTTACATACTAGAGAATCTGCCAGAATCTGATTGGTTGCTATCGGCAACATNTCCTCATTGGTGTAACTTTATCAATGGAGGTTTTTACAGGACAGGGGTGAGGCTTCAGGGATGATTTGCATAATTCACACCCTCAAGCCCTACCTCTAAGTTGCCATTTCCTTTGTTTTTCCCTGGGGTTGTCCACTTCTTGTTTGTACCAACTGGTGCTGGAATCANAGTAACAGGGAAACCCCAATTATGGGACATACATGTATTATTGTGTATCTTTTGGGGAGTGTGAGGGATGGCTTATGTCCTGTGACTTATATTTAATGTGTTTAAACTCTGTTTACTTAATCCATTTCTCATCTGGTCTTACCCCTTCCTATGCTGAGTATGGTAATTATTATAACTCAATGCCTTACAATCATGGTAGTAAGTTACCCTTAACAATATGGATCATATACAAATTCTGCTTNTATAAAACTTACCAATTCTCTGTCACGTACGTCCAGCAATTGGGCGGCTTCCGATATACCACTATCCTGATGTAATCGTCTTCATCAAAGTCCAGCAAGAACTCCATTACATTCAGTGGGCTCCAAGACACCACNCTTTTATTGTTGATTTCAATTAGTTCATCTCCTAGAGAGAAAAAATCCCTGGCGGTTTAACCAAAATAATATCATTTATTTCATCAAACGCATCCACGTTAATCTCCAAGTAATNGTAAATGGTTACCACTCAACAGGCAGACAGGATACACAGCTCATATGTNTGTAACATGATGGAAAGTATGTAGGAGAAACCTTATCTTACCAATTTTCAGCCCACTGATAGCGCTCGGTCCATCGTCAAAAATATTTCTGATCTCCAGCATATCATTTTGATTTTTTACTAAATACAGCCCTAATTGTCCATCTGTCATCTTCACAACGACTTGTATGATCGAGGTCATGCGCATGCGTGTATACTGGTAAAGAATATAAAAGTCATCACTACAGATCAGGGGCATGGGTTATACTCTGCCCCTACACCATCCCATGTGACTTTATCCTTATTCTAACCAGAAAGCAGGACACCTACCTCCTTATCCTGGTCCCCACAGAAACACTCACAAAACCACTTGTAAACCATCTAAAGAGAGAAGAAATATGATGGTGGAAAACTCCAAATTTACATATTATAATACACCAACATCTCCCTTCCACCAACCTTACATTGGGTCATGGTGTTATATACACAGGTCAGATAGACATCCTTTAAACTTGCTATGGGGAAATCCTTTAAACTTGCTATGGGGAAATCCTTTAAACTTGCTATGGGGAAATGCCCCATAAAGCATGCTTGATTTGTAAATGATGTGTAAAATAAAACACTGGATTATTTGTCATTTAGAAAATGGAGATCTAGCCACTATAATGTGCAGATATTATTATTATTATTTATAANACCTGCTGCTCACAATTTATGTATAAACAGGGCTTGCCATTCATTCTTGCAATGCTGAGCACTGTTTTGAGCTGTCAACCTCTGACAGCTTTTTTAATATTTGTGTAGTGCAGCCCCTGTCACATTGCTCCACCCACGCTGCTCACCCACCNATCCGCACTTTTCAATACACCTGCAATCTCCCTGCTTAGTGAATTTAGGCCTAAGAGTGCAGCGACAGAGAAAGTTTATGAACCACACGTGTACATTGTAATTCAAAGTGGTCACTGCAACCCTGAAAAGGGACTTAATGCAGTCTGGCTGCTCAGACATAAGTGTAAACTTGTACTTCTGAATGTGATGTGACTTGTTAGACGTAATAACAAGTGCTTATTTGTCATTCTATAATCACCAGGAATTTTGTAAATTGCCACAAAATAACATATTTTAGAAGCTTACTGGCCATTCGGTAATTGTCAGAGCCAGGCCGGCAGTGGGTCTCAAAGTAGCTGTTAATTACTGCTGAAGATATGCTAGTGAGGAAATTGCTTATGTTTATTTCATCTGATGCTGCCGAGTAGCAGTTGTTGAAATACATTTATTTCACTAGAGGCAGCACAAATCAAGATCTTATTTAATCAGCACTAGACTCGGAGAGGTGAGAAGCGCTGGAAAAGCTCCTTCAATTAGAAGCCATCTTTTGCTCCATTGCCACTCTCCCTGGAAACATAAGCTCCGAGAATATTTTATGGACATTGAGAGAAAGACGACTGAAGAAGAACGGTGCATGTTATAGCAAGAAGGCAATTATTAACGCCAACACCAGTGTGCAGGCTGGGAGCCTCATTGTGTATTGTGCTCTAAGCGGTCTCCATCAATCGCCTATATTGCTTCTTATTACTTCAGTGTATATCTGTCATTGGGACATCTCACAAGTGGATCAATGGAACAATACATGCTGGTGGAATGTACACATATTAAAATAATCACAAATCATTGCTGCCCCTACTCCCATATATTCTCCCAACACTACCTTGTACAGTTCTGGACCCTTAAGTACCCTACCTTAAATCCCTAGAAGCAGTTNAGTGTGGATAGTAAAACCGCTGACCTAAAGTCTACACTTGCACCTAAAAAGATGTAAGTGCAACTCTGGATCAGTATAAATGATACCTGACATATATCTTGTGCTATATTATAATGTGCTAATGGTCAACCCATTAAGATTACAANTAATTAAAGGTGCACCCCACTTTAATGACCTAGCTGTCCAGACNCCCTAATGTGATATATGAGAGTTATATTATGTGTGTTGGAGTCGGCTTGTAATCCTGGGCTACTAGGACCCCCCTACCCCTGGGTGCGCTACNGTAGGTGATTTGCATTTTGATCTTGGCATTATAAATCATTTTTTTGTTTCAAATTATTCTTTTTTTGTAAATCTAATTACCCCCCCCTCCCCCTTCTGCAACTTGTTTTTGACAAATTATGTCCCAACCCCCCCTTGTCATTTCATTCACACTCGGGGTAAGCTTGGTCACACATACCTCTGCGGAAATGTGGACTAAGCAGGTCNTTGTGCAGATGTCACTTGGGAATACATAAAATAACTATGCAGCACTGTTTATTCTAAATATGTACTTGGTTTGAGAATTTGATGGAAATTGAGATGTCCTACTGTTTTTTCATTCATCGCTCCAAAATATTCATGCTCCTGCTGCGAGCCTTCTCTGCGGACCCCATAGGGAATATAATATTATTTTCAGTACCGCTGTAGTGACCAAACACTGATTCACTNGATAAAAATAAAATTGTCTGCTTGTAACAGTATGCATGTCTAGTAAGAAACAAGTCATTATATATCAATATGTTTATTTGTGATGTGATGGGCCTATCATTACATCTTTTGAAAATAATATTTAACCTAGATTGTATTCTTCTTAGAATTCCTTGAGATAAAACACTACCCTGTNTTTAAACCAGATCAAGGCTTTGGATTTTGCTGTACTTGAAGAAGGATCACCTATGGATCCCTGCCCACCACTACCTTAAAACTTTTCTTCTGCATTTTAAATGGAGATGGCACATAGCAGAATCCCATTCCACCATTGGTAATGATCCCAGGACAGGTTTACAGCACTTGTACATTAGTAAGACTACTGTGCACATGGGGCAATCCTACACATGACTTTCCCCCGCTTACATAAAGTATGCTAGGTGANGTTTAGATATACATCTGATCCACACAGAGACTAAATACTGGATTGTAGCAGTGTAAAATTCTAGGTTCACCCCTCTTACAAGCGGTCTTACCCATGCATACAGAGTCCATTGTGTTTATCACGTCAAGAAAAGCACCATAGCCTTCACCAGTGCTGCCCACTCCTCTTCATGACAACATTCAAAAAAGGCAAAATTGGCAACACAGTAGCCAGATCCAGACTTTATAGACTTACGAGTGGGTAAAACCATGTTGAATTGCAGGGGGGTAAAATGAATGTCAGTGTTTGCATGCAGGGAGAATGCTTTATTGTTGCATGTTGCACACAGATACTGACCTGTGTTACTGTTACACTGTTATTAGACTTGTGCTGGAAAAATTAATTGCACTGATTGCAATTAATTCAATTTACCTCCCCTGCAATTCAACAGGGTTCACTCGTGAGTAAGTCAATAGTACATAAAGTCTGGATCTGGTCCAGTTTGTAATAGCATGTGCCAACCTGACATCTAACATCACCAGCAGAAGGATGCATGGTAAGTTGACAGTGACAAATATGGTCCTTTGTTCTGCAGAACAATAGACTTGTGTTCCATATATAGTACTTATACGATATAAAATCAGTCATTGGCCTTGACAGTCTATAGGATAAAGCCCNCTTGCCCCCTCCTTTTTCCTTCCCTACGTATTGCCCTTATGTGATATACGTCTCTGCAGCCTGGCAGGGATGNGGATCTGAGATGTACCATTTAGTAAATGATAAACTGCAGGCAAGCTTGCTATTTGTTATATATATATATCCACATATATAGTTATATAGCTAGAGCATATTTGTCTGATTGTGTACTATCTGTCACTGAGACAGATCGGAGTATGGGGTTTATTTAGAGAGTTGACCTTCCCGGGTGAAGACAGACACTGAGATGAAATTGTTTTCAATGCGGGACCTTGGCAGTTAACCTTAGCAATCCGCTTGTGATAAATACATTAACACAATTAAAGGTCCATTAAGCCTAAAATACAACATGACCATACCATAGATATTGTAGAAATGGCTGACATCCATGAATCAAAGTCTTTACAATGCTGTGCAGTACATGTACAGTACCAGTCATAACTTTAGATACTGCCCTTCATATAATAGATTTATATATGGGGATTCCTCCCGGGGGAAACAAATGCTTCAAGCTTGGGCCTGGGAAATTAACCAGTTCCGGGAGCAATCCTGCAACCCTAACAAATACCCATAGCGTTCCACTAACCCACATATAACAGCAATACATGGAAACACTTATACACTGCGTCACTACTACACATCACTGCATAATGAGAAGCATTTCATTCAGATCAGTCATTATTGGTTTGTAGAATCTGTTGAATATAATTGTGGCAGCGGGTTTGTCATGTCATCACGGTATCTCTTGATGTTCGGCATTAGGGCTTATTAAATTCTAAGCTCGTGTTATGGAAGAGCCGCCTACCTTATANCATAGAACGCGCTCCCACATATCCACAGACGTTCGGGCTGTTTCCGCTGTAGGGACACTTTCTCTTAGAACAGGGTCAATGAGTTTTATAGCAGTTTCACTTCATTAACAGAGAAGGAGCTGACAGTCCATAATGATCACAGCGATATTTACAGTAATGACAATTATTTGTCAGTTGTGACATTTACTCAGTTTCACACAGCAATACAATAATCATTATTTACTATATTACTCTGAACCATTCATATAGTCCTGTTCATCAGGTGTCTATAAGAAATCTTTGTCTACTGACATTAATATCTGTTTATTCATTACCCATTCGACTAATATTCAAACGTATTGANCCACTGCCTACATAATATTATTAGGGGAAAATCTATGACCTGGTGTGTAATATTATATGTTAACCACTGTTATTCTTGTTTTTCCACTGTTCTATATTCTTTCTGTTAGTGAGTGGAGGGGAACACTGTATGATTGATATCAGCATAAACTTTAAGATGATTGAAGTTATTTTGTTTTATTATAAAATAATTTTTTCTGTGGTGCATTCTTATGTGCATTCCTATTCCAATACCCATCCTCTTTTGTATAGCTAATAAATCCTTAAAAATTGTATATTGTGTGAAAATGTATAAACCTGAACAGTGACTGCAATTCAATCCTCTTCAAAGATGGGAAAAAGCTGGTCGCGTGCTTTTTCCCAACTATTACAGAAGGGAAAAAGTGCATCTTTTTATACACGGTTCTGTGGACCTGATTTAATCTGCCACAAAGGGGTATATTTACTAAGCAGTGAGATTGGAAAGTAGGGATGTTGCCCATAGCAACCAAATAGAGTCAAGCTCTCTGTTTCATTTTACACACTGGAGAATGTGAACTCAAATCTGATCGCTAGAGGCAACATTTGGTCGCTATGGGCAACATCCCCACTTTTCAATCTCACTGCAATCTCGCCGCTTAGTAAATGTACCCCTAAGACGGGAAAGGTCTGGTTGTGCGCTTCTTCCACGTCTAGTAGGCTACTGAAAATTTGCGTCTTCTTATACTCTGTCTGCGTCTTTTTATACTCTGCATACGAAAACAATTGATATCGACCCCTGTGATGCTTGCTGTNGCACGAGTACCGTTAGACAATTGAAAGTAACCTGCTAATTGGATTCTGTGGTTTATAGCGCATTTGTTTCCTTATCTTGTGATGTCAAAGTCATTATTTACTCTAGGTGGAAATTCAAACATTAAGCAGTCCAACACAAAAAAAACCCCTCAAAGGCCGGGTGCTCGCGTATTCTGTTTGTTGTGATGTTACACTGCTCGAGTTTCTGTAAAGAGAATTTCAGAACATGCCACAGGTGAGTTTGAGCTTTGTCGGGTTAATATCTTTACTAATCTCGGCATCACTCGGCCATGACANGCTCACTGCAGCGGCTAAAATACTGAGGGAGACGAGCACGAGGAAGGGATGCACGTTTTTTTTTTTCTGCCCCCCTGACCTCCGCACATTAAATACATTTTGGGTAGAAGAAAACTCATTTAAAAGAGAAAGAGGAACGTTAGTGCTGGTTGCCAGAGTTTTGGATTTGAGTGGGTAGAAGGTGCTCTAAAATAGCACTTAATCTAACGCTTTCACAGATTACATTCTGTTAGCCGTTTCAGCTGCAGTGCTCCAATTTTCCACTGATGGATTCATATTGTGCACCAACTGACCCGTTTTTCAAGGTATTTAAAAGCGATCTGTTTTCAGCACCGAGAACTGTTGTTCAATGTTCTGTCCTCGTAGCGTTAATTTTCTAATGTGGCAATCCAGGGCTGTGCGCACAGTGTTTTTCTTCTGTGATGAAGGTATATTGCCTTTGCGTAGGCCATTACTTATTTCTTCCATATTCAAGAGATGCAGTTACTTAGCTATAATTGCNCAGTTTCCGATGTGCTTGGGCATACTTACGGAAGCATGGCGAATGGCATGAGTTTTAGTGCAAATTGACTTTTTGCGCAAAGAAATGATTGGATGTCACATGTCTCAAAGTACCTGGAGAGGAGATGAATTTGCCCAAACGGCTGTAATGATTAAACAAACAATCGGCTCTTTCAAAGTGGCTATTAAGTCTATCTTTTCATGGCTTTTCATTCCATGTTCAGATTACAGCTCTGCTTTTAGCATTTNAAGAAATATGTATCCATACTTCTTTTTTTTCCTGTAAATACTGAAATAATCAGAGACTGATTCTCAGTTGTGCGAGAAGAGGGAGCGCCCCACAGAGTCTTCTCTCTCCCTTTTTAATCTGTGGGGGCTTAATTACTTTGGCGATTTGACTGTGTAATTAACACAAGTNCTCTTGACTGGGCACACACCCAGGGACTACGTCTTTGGCCGAGGGGGGTTCTGCGTAGAAGATCTGCTGCTTCTTGCAGAGAATAGCAAGTGCTTTATCATAAGATGAGGAATAGTAATAATACACGACAAGTAATCTGGCTGTTTTTTAGTCTACTTAGAGTTTGCAAGATAAGGAATATTATCATGAGAAATTTAATGANGATGCAGGAGCCTCTTCTGCAGCATACTCCAGCCACTTGAATTAAGAGCCATCTTCCAAAATGTTCCTTTGGCAATCTGCATAGGATTCGTCTTCATGCAAAATGTGAACTAATACACAAAAGGAGTTTTCCTTGTTATCAAGGCAGAGAGTATGTGTATAAACCTTTAATACGTTTAGAGGTTCATACTACAACTGCAGTTTAGTACTTGATATCACATGGCTCCTACTTATTTGACTCTAGGCAGTGGCGGTAAGGGCAGTAAAAGATAGGGCAGTAGTTGTAGGCACGCCAACATTGTGCTATTGGCATACCTCCCACTATTGGTTGTGGAAGTCTAAATCTTTAGAATCCAGATCAGTTCTAAAATTGTGACATGTGTAATTGCAGATCTGCTGACAGCCCTTATTTTGAATGTCTGGATTGCTACTGGGATCACCCTGGCGTCATGTAGGAATGTTGAAATGTATGAATATTGTAGACCATGTTACACTGTTTTATATAGAATGCTTCTGTACAGTCAGAACCCGAAGTCCTTTTAAATAGAAAAAAGTGATTTTCTTTTTTTTTTCTCCAGGCGATAGTTCAGCCCCTGTAAGGGTATGTACAAAGAGCCATAGAAATGAAATGCATCGGTATCTAACATGGATAATTAAAAGGCTCTGCTGGAACTGGAGAGGAAAGGAATGGCTGGGTTCACAGGACTGCAGCTGCACACTCCCATGTGTATGATACCACAGGTATCATGCTGTTCTGTAATTAAATGTATTCCACTCGAGTCTGAATGCAAGAAACAAACACCTGGACGCAGAACTCTTTTGCAGGGACGGTTTGTAGATTTCTGATGGTGGAGCGGAAAAGACCAAACACCTAATGCAGTATTAGGATTCATATAACCCAGTCTGCAATCAATACTTGTATGATCTATAACCTGCCTGCCTGTGCTGTTGGTGCTTGCTGAGAGCCATAGTTAGGGATCTAGTAGCTGTAAATGGTTTGGTAGCCTGTTTTTAATTTACCAATGAAATGAAAGCGGAATAGTTCTGTTATNTCTATCTATAAATAATGATCAGAACCAGGTACTTATATATATAAATCCAAGTTTTCAAATGATGACATATATAGCAGTAATAGATGCTGTAAATTGATTTCCATGTCCGTCCAGAGGACAGAAGTGCATTGGCGCAGCAAAGCTGTATCTGTCATTACCTGCATTGCACTATTGGGTCTCTAGCCGCTTCATGAGCAGCACAGATCACAGGTTCATGTACCTCTGTCTGAAAGTTTTGATCAGTGCTTAGGACTCTCCCGTTGATGTCGGAAAATGTGTTGAGATAATGAGCAAAAAAATGGCAGATTCCTGGCTGCTTTTAGAGCAGCGATTTTCCCATGGATGCCGTTTTCCTGACTTTGAGCGCATACAGTGGCCTCATTATGCTGCCAGGAGAAGCGGGCGACAGCACAGCGTTTACGCAATAAGCCAGAGATGCTCTTTTATTTTGTCTGACTTCTTATGACAGGCTTTAGCTCGGGATGTCTGTGCAGCTGGGGATGAGAGCACGGACCAGTCCTATCGGTGTTTGAGACAGAAAGCTCTGAGGTCTTTAACACTTCGGGTCCTTGAGCTGAAGGATTTCCAGATAAATCCACATAACGAGATGCTCTGTGTGTGTGTGTGTGTGTGTGTCGCCTCTCCTTTTCACTTCTGCGTTTCATTCGTCTAGGGGGCACGTCAAGTTGGAGACTTTTAATCCTTTACACCCAGCTTGATAAAACGTATGAAACATGCAAAGTCAGCAGTCAGNTGAGACACATTGACAGCTGGGATTTACTTTGTGTAAGGATTATGGATTACTGCCACTCATTGCCTTCNAGTGAGTTTTGAATTTTTCGCAGTACATGAGATGGCTAAAGATTAGGGCAGTGGATTGCAGTCGTNAGACCTGCAGCGAGAGGTGATACCACACTGCAGAGTTACATCCGAAGCATTTCNGTGCTAATTGTAATCTGTATTGAGAAATCTTTTTATTAGGAATGCTTTATGGCAAATAATTGGAGAATTATTCTCCAGTTCAGACGTACNGACAAGACCACCCACAGGGATAACATAGGAGACGCAGTAGAATGGATTGCTGGAAGCTGAAAGCCAGCTTCAATTGTTAAGTCAGAATAAATGCACATATTGGCAATACGTAAAAGTGAGATCCACAAAGGTACATGAATAAGTGAGTCTACCAAAAGGAGAATTGAACTACGAAACAAAACTTATAGATAACCATTACAGAAACATAATGATGGAACGAAAGCTTTCATTGAAATACATTGACATCAAAGCTTTTTTAACACTAAACTCAAATCATTTTGAATTGTTATTAATACTAGTCGTGTTTCTTAATTCTTTGCAATAAAATTAATTACCTTTCATCGCNTTAGGCCTTATGCTGAGTGTTAGGCTGTTGTCTCCTTTTATTAGNAATGTTCTGTGTGACACAAGTGTTTACATGAAGTATGTGCACACATAATACAATTCACAG
>JABWIB010009547.1:0-13129 GCA_016617825.1 Platyplectrum ornatum | reverse complement strand
AGGGGAGGTAAAATGAATGTCAGTGTGTGCATGCAGGGAGAATACTTTATTGTTGCATGTTGCACACAGATACTGACCAGCGTTACTGTTACACTGTTATTACACTTGGGCTGGAAACTTCATCTCTCAACTCTAATACTGATTGGAACTAATGACATTTACCTCCCCCTGCAATTGGTTTTGCCCAAGCTTGAGTAAGTCATTAGTGCCTAAAGATCTGGATCTGGCGCATGAAGCGGATTTCCAGGCCGCAGACGCGTGGTGTGCGATCCCGTTTCGCATTCGGGATGAAAGACTTTGTGTCTCCTGGTGGTTGGGTTCTGCTGAGAAGAAAAATGTTAATTGCATCCAGAATACAGGAAAA
Organism: Platyplectrum ornatum; assembly: GCA_016617825.1. Taxonomy (NCBI): domain Eukaryota; kingdom Metazoa; phylum Chordata; class Amphibia; order Anura; family Limnodynastidae; genus Platyplectrum; species Platyplectrum ornatum. The sequence goes on along the minus strand of JABWIB010009547.1, from coordinate 12,765 downwards.
GCGGGGAACATTTGGGATTATTTAGGAAAGAAAATTGCAGGTTTATGGCCGTGTTTTCCTGTTTTGCAGTTGGCTGTGGAGGGTTTTCTGTTCTATCTTATCTGCGATCCTCCTCGCACAGGAGTCAGCTGACGGCGCCGAGCGCCTGCGCAGCGACACATCAGATTGTACATAGTGTACTATGAAAGGACGCCTGATGTGTTTTGAGTTATAGGGAACATAAAAACAACCGCTGGCTTTAACTGTTTGCGCGCCGCTCTCTCTCACGTGGGCGGTTGGCGTGGTTCACTGTTTACCTAGGACAGAGGTTGCCATGGCAACACTTTCCAGCTGCGGAATCTGGAAATGATAGTGTGAAAGCGTGCGTGTGTCAATCATGAAATAGCCGTCTCCCATTGGTGGATGGTCAGGTGACAGGGTTTGCAAACGTTTGACCATGCATTTATTACATAAGCTAGACCAGGGCCGAAATGTACTAAACTGCGGGGTTGGAATAGTGGGGGTGTTGCCCATAGCAACCGTTTAGATTTGAGATCACGTTCTCCAATATGTAAACTGAAATGCTTTTTTGTTCGGGGTTGGACTTGAACTTGCAAGGCTATGCATAGCATCTTTGATAAGCAGGGGTGGGACTTTAGGCAGTGATGAGGTCCTTAAGCCACACCCACATTTTTTTTCCCCAGGGTGGGGGTGAGGGGGAAGAGATTGGGGAACAAATTGGCAACTATGAGCTATGTTCTGTAGGCACTGCTTACCCCTGCCCTCCCGTCCTGGCGGTGGGCGGGAGGGCAGGTCCAAATTAGTGTCTGCACTGTAAGTAATCTCTGACAGCTTCTTTAAGGCTGTCGGCCAGGCTACGCCCCACCCCTGCTGAATTGCTCCTCCTCCAGACTTGGACTCCGCCTCCTCGCAATGGGGCTTGAGTCTGCCCCTGCATAGATGGATGTGTACAAGAGGCTGTAATTAGATTCCATTATATGGAAAATTGTACTACATCTGGTCCAATAATACAATTTCCAGAACCCAGCATAGAGAACTATATGTGACTGGGAACATTGCATGATGTTAGGAAGACACTTATATTTCTATACACAATGAAGTTGGGGGGGGGAAGTATTGGCCACATTCCTGTCTGTCAAGTTACATAAGAGCCAGTGATTGGCTGAGAAACGATCACATGTCGCCCTGTTCACTGTACTATGTCCCTGATTAATATGTAACTCTTCAAAGTCACTGATAAGATTTGAACAATCTTTCCTCTGAGTGCAGGACAAACACACCGAGCGCTGGAGCCTGAGGACTTTCTCCAATCATTCACGTTGTTTGTCGGGTTTCTGAAACGATTGATCCGGTGTGTACAGAGCAGGTGCAGATATTACCCCCATCCTCATATTATTACACGACACCCCTGGAAATCACATTCAGTCCATATAATAATAGCGCATCTCATTAGGAGTTTTAAACAGGGTTGACAACTGTCCTGAAATTTCCGGGAGACTCGAAGTTCTCCCGGATCTGGGCTTGAGGCAGTGATTTAATGTTACTGCCTCAATCCCTGAATGTTACTATAGATAGTGGGGCAGGATGTCGATTTCATTAAATGCCTGGCTTCCATACATCGGCGCATGTTCCTGCACCATAGTTGTGCAATGCAAGTCGGCAGTCATAGGTTTGCACATAAGTACATACATACAGCCCCCCCCCATCACTTACACTGTACACCCACTAATTCGGCCCCCCCAGACCCCTATGGCTGGTAAAATTAAATCGCACCCCAACTAAACCCCCCCCCTTCCCCAAATCATTCATTTGCACCCCCCAGCCCCCCACCTTGTCACTTGCATATGCACCATGCCAGGAGTGTGCATAACCTGCGGCCAGCCTGTCTTCCACTACACAATACGCGCAGCCCTGAACTCCACTCCGGAAAAACTGTACAATGGTTGCGTGATCCGGGGTCCCCTTAGTGCCCGGGCCCTTTTTCCCCTGTTTCTAGGTAGCGCTAAAAAAAACTCTGGAATGATTATTCTAAAACAGGGTTGCCAACTTTTGCAAATGAGATTGTGATAGCGCTGAACCAAAGGGGTGTGTCCTGGGCCACCAAAAGGGGTGTGTCCTGTGAATAGCTCCACCCACATGGAGGAAAACTATTAGCAATAAAATTGCAGCATCAATCAACACTTTAAATATTTATTGTGAATAGAAGAACCACTGACTAAATCCCATCGCCGTAATGCAATTATTTCATGACCTCGCTCAGTTTCAGGGAGATTGCCCAACACTTCATGGAGTCAGGGAGATCGCCCATTAGTCATTTACCAATGTGGTATTTAATTAGGAAATGTAAATTTACTCCAAGATATGTCTCAATTATAAGGAAATATACTCCTAACCATAATTCCTAAGTCATCCGTCTTTCCCAAAGCGTGAGCTGTCAGTAGCACAGGGAGATATCAGTAATGGGTGAGACAATGTTTACTTGTACATGTCGAACAAGTTGACTTAACCCCTGGAAACCTAGGGGTTAAGACTGCACATAATCCCCCATTGACTATTCATTTTAAGCAGCCTTCACAGAGCCACAGGCAACATGACTGGGGTTTTCATGCATGCACAGTCAGTGCCCTCATATGATGGGGGGGTGACTGTTACCCTTGTAATATACCAGTCATTTTTCTTAGAAAGAACCTTTTATCCCGCTCTCCTCCTGGAGCCAGCGATCTCCGCTGAACTGATAGCCAGATCCAGCAGTAATCAAATGTCTTTGCATTAAAAGATCTCATTAACAGCACATTCTGCTCTTTGTTGCTCTCTCACTGCCAAGTAAGGGGACGGAGGAAGGGGGGGGGATAATACAGGGACTTTGGTTAATGCATGCAACAAAGATGAATAACAACTGGGAATGCTAAGGAATACAAACGTGCAATGTTAGTGATTTGTAGGCTTTTGGCAACAAGTGTGTGTTCCTTGGGGCCTTGGAGTTTGGTAGCGGGTGAGTTATAGAGGGATGAATGAATAGAGAGAGGACGTAAGATGTAGCAGATTGGTATTTTGGGGTTTAGAATCTGTTCAGCTTTATATTTAAACTTTCATTTAAAAGTTGTAGACCATATTTAAGCATTGCTGATCTCCAGACCTTGACCCAGTCCTCCATGGTGGGGAAGAGGGCCTTGCCAGCAAGCTTACACTCTATGGGAGAACATACAAACTCCACATAGATCAGGTCCTGTCCAGGAATTGAGCTTATGATCTCTACGCTGTGAGGCATATGTGCTACTCACTGAGCCACCATACTGTCCATTCATAGGTAACATGTTATCCTCAGCTACCTAACCTGAAACATTTTAATAAAGAGATATGGGATCCTCATTACTAATGGGTGAATGCTTATCTATGCTTATCTATTGGCTTAGTTGTGTAGATCCATGACTTGATTTCATGAATGTTATCTCTTCTTTGCTTGTAGAGCCGGTTTCCTGAAGGTTATTATTTTCTGCTTATGTTACTGGGGTCTTCTCCGAAGCTTATCCAGGAATGGTCGATCATTTGCTTCTTACCGATGAATGCTTCTCGAACATTCACTCCGCCGCCGGCTACACAGCCGACATGCTCTTGGGCGGCAGGAGCTACCAGATGCTGCCTTCTCCAACCTCAGAGGACGACAGTGACTCTTCCAGCTTCCGTTCGTGTTCCAGTCCTGACTCCCAGGTCCTGAGTTCCAGCTATGGCAGCACATGTAGCGCTGAGAGTCAGGACAGCATTTTAGACTTCCTCCTGTCCCAAACGTCCCTGAGCAACGCGTCGTTATCTTGGTGGGACAAACGAAAGCAACCATCCATGGTCAAAGAAGAGTTTTACAAAGCCCCCGAGTTCGGGGTGGACTTGGATGAAGCGTCGTTCTTTCATCCAACCTTGGACGAAATCGAGGAGTTTCTCGAAGAAAACATGAAAACCGACTGGAAATCTGAACCTCAACACGAAGCCAAGGAACTAAGGAACTGTGGTCATTTACTCTCCGAACAGCTTAAACAAGCCCCTTTGGCGGGTAACAATATCAAAGAGGATACAAATGAGCAATCAAGCGGCTCGGCGCACGGAGAAAGTGGCGGTGAAAGCCCTGGAGCTCTTGCTGTGGAGGGTGGCATTCCCGTCATCCTTCAGATCCAGCCCGTAGAGATCAAACAAGAAGCCAATACCAGTCCGACCTCATCACAAGCCCAGTTCCCAGACAACATCAAGGTAGCGCAACTGCTGGTCAATATCCAAGGCCAGACGTTCGCGTTGGTGCCGCAACTCGTCCAGTCGTCAAACTTGTCTTCGAAATTTGTCCGCATAGCCCCGGTGCCCATTGCTGCTAAACCCATGGGCTCTGGGAGCGGAGTCCAGGGACAGTCTGGGATTATGGTGGGCCAGAAGTTCCAAAAAAACCCAGCTACGGAACTCATAAAAATGCACAAATGTACTTTCCCAGGATGCACCAAAATGTACACCAAGAGCAGCCATCTCAAAGCTCACCTGCGAAGACACACAGGGGAGAAACCCTTTGCCTGCACATGGCCTGGCTGCGGATGGAGGTCAGTTGTGTTGTATGATATGTTCATCATCATTATTATTATGTATTAGTTTTTTATTGTGTTTTATGATGCAGTTATCCGACTATTCTATAAATATGCAATTAATGAATTGTAGAGGTACAGTGTGGCAATCCATCTCACTTATTATGTTGTAATAGAACTATACATCTTAACCCAGATCCCCCGGTTCCTCTTATCTGACTCTGCAAATTGTGGAGGTCTCCAGTGCAATATATGGAAAACGTTAATAACTACTAATTATTTCTCTGTTGCACTATAGTTATGTAGTTATGTGTATTAATATACAAATGAGGAAATTCATAATTATATATAAGTACCAGATCACACCAGATCCAGACTTAAGTATGTTAGTTGACTTACGCCAGTGGTTAGCATAAGTAGTCTTTGCATGAGGCCTGGGCATGTTTGCCAGGGTAGCTACCAATCGGAATGCACTCCATTTGATCCTGGATCCTGTATGGGAATGCATTATGGCCATGGGGAGAGGTAAGTGGGTCAATAGTGGGTAAAACCATGTTGAATTGCAGGGGGGGTAAATGCCATTAGTTGCAATCAGTATTAGAGGTGAGAGATGATGTTTCCAGCACAAGTGTAATAACAGTGTAACAGTAACGCTGGTCAGTATCTGTGTGCAACATGCAACAATAAAGTATTCTCCCTGCATGCACACACTGACATTCATTTTACCCCCCTTGCAATTCAACATGGTTTTACCCACTAATGAGTAAGTCAATAGTGCCGAAAGATCTAAATCTGGCCCTGTGTTAATATTATCTTGAGCTACAGTACAATCTATGCACACTTATGCCAATACAACGAGTGCTTCAAGAACGCTAAACCATTATCTATTATTATAAACACAGACATAATCAGCGTTAATTGAATGTTCTTGGATGAATAGATGCCACCTCATCAGATGACATTATGAATCAATGTACTGGACGCATTCCTTCAGCGTTGTAACGCGTTTCACCATCTCCGCGTGCCTCCCAGGGAGTGTACGGTCACTATACGGATAGAGCTTTTAATGCGATCGCTGCGTCTGTGCTATCGCCGTAGATACAGAACAGGAATGCCATATTTACATTGGGCGTGTTACGCTGCTTCATTACATTTCATATTCGTAACCTACAGTAAACTCTGTGTATTGTGTATTAACGTGGATTGGCCGCACCTAGCTCCTCATGTGTCCTTACAACTTGTTTTAGCATGTGACCTGTCCTTAATTTGTATGCAGCAAACAGTATGTACCCGTGACTCCTGCTACCTTTAACCCTTTACGGGGCAGCAGACGCCTCCAGGGTTAGAGGGAGCCGACGTGGTCTCAGTCCCAACAGGACCACAAGACCCTCACCAAAAATAGGAGCCGTGTGATGTGTAACATGAGCAAGGCTGCCGCATGGATCATACTGGAGGGAGAGGGGCGACATAAGAGGAATTCTCGCGTGCTATTTCTACTGTATGGCTCGCAGTCACTGGGTTAGTCTGCAAGGTCAATGGGACGGCAACGCCAAGATCATTTGCAACGTTGTCGATGGCTTTAGCGTCCTACTGGCATCAAAGAAAGTTTATGATAGACTATTCAAGGGACAGACTGGGTTCAAGGAGGCGGGGCTGGAGTCTCGGTGGGTGGAGCTTAAAACGGCGCTCAGCGCTCCGTATATGAATGTGAGCCTTGATGGAGTGCGAGCACTTAAGCGCCAGTTTGCTTGCAGCTCCTATGTGGCCCCCTTCTCCCCCAGACCATGTAACCCCTGTAGTTACTCCTCTGGGCTGTTAATATCTTATGCAATTCACTCAAAAGTACAAGCTCTGCCGAAGCTACAACTCCCAGCATTCTAAATTAGAGCAAATCCGGAGTTTAAAATAGGAGAAACACAGGTGGAAAGTGAGTAGAAAACTAGTAAACCATGATGAATTACAGGGGGAGGTAAATTTTATTAGTTGCAATCAGTATTTGAGTTGAGAGATGAAGTGTAATAACAATGTAACAGTAACGCTGGTCAGTATCTGTGTGCAACATGCAATAATAAAGTATTCTCCCTGCATGCACACACTGACATTCATTATAGCCCCCCTGCAATTCAACATGGTTTTACCCACTCATGAGTAAGTCGTAAGTCAATAGTGCCTAAAGTCTGAATCTGGTCCTGAGTCTGCGCCTATATTTACTAAGCTGAAAGAATAGAAAAGTGGGGATGTTTCCCATAGCAACCAATCCGATTCAAGCTCTTCCTTTCATTTTACATACTGGAGAATGTGAGCTGGAATCGGATTGGTAGCTATGGGCAACATCCCCACTTTTCCAATCCCGCAGTTGAGTATATTTAAGTGCCTGGAGACGAAATTAGACCCTGCGTCCTTCCTCGCTTATTAGTCTGAGGTCCGCGATGGAGCAGCTGGTGCAGGAACGTCACATTTCTTAAGTCATTGGTACACATGGGAAATGCGATCAGGCATTCAGCAGCGTTGCTAAACCCAAATAACTATCGCGGATAGTCCAGTAACTATTGAAACCCACCTGCCATTGCCAAATACACAGACAGAAGCCACCATAAGTCATACACCCCAACACACATTGGGTCATAGCTTGCATGTAGGGAAGGTAGACGTAAAGCTGGCCATACACTATAAGATAAATTGTTCCAATCAAAAGATTTTGTCAAGAGTGGGTAAAACCATGTTGAATTGCAGGGGGGGTAAATGTCATTAGTTGCAATCAGTATTACAGGTGAGAGATGATGTTTCCAGCACAAGTGTAATAACAGTGTAACAGTAACGCTGGTCAGTATGTGTGTGCAACATGCAGCAATAAAGTATTCTCCCTGCATGCACACACTGACATTCATATCCCCCCCCTCAACAATTTATCTTATAGTGTATGGCCTGCTTTAATAAAGTCAATCGTAGATGGGTCCCTTTAAGTCAATCTGCGTTAGCTGTGGGTATGTGTTGTTCCTTTGAAGTACAATGAACCGTGAAGGTAAAATATCTAGTTCAGAGTTATCTTGACAGGACAATCAGCTGCTGTGTGAGGTATTTAACCCTCCACTCACCTTCACTGTGTCCTTAGTGACAGCGATCGCTACTCTACTACTCCTTCAGGATCCTGGTGGGATTGAATTCATGTTAAAAGCTGCACAGATATGCAAACAAGTCTGGCCATGTGACAGCCCTTAACCTTTAAAATAACGTCAACTCTAAAAAAAATTTTTTATATTTTATTCAACCTTTAATTCCATTTTCAGAATTTTGGAAAAAGACGCCAAAACAGACGCCCTCAAATATTTGTCGCTTTGCCTTTAACCATTAACTCACTTTCACGCTGTCCCCGCGATTGGTTTTGCTATAGGAGAGCAGCATGTGGCAGGAGGAGGGAACCGGCTGCCATTATTTTACTTTAAATAGATACAGATGTAGAAGCAGAATCCTTGTAATGTGTCGGATGACAGATTTGTGGGATCCAAACAAATCCAAATCCCAATCTGTGTCAATCACCACATTCATTTCGCAACTCCTGGTGAATTAAATGGGCAGATCCAGAGTTGGAATAAACCATGGTACAACACAAGGGGTGCACATTGATAATGATAAAAAATAAATATATTATTTCTTTTCATATAATATTGCATAGGGTTCTTACTTACAGCTTTTAAGCTCTAAATTAGAGTTGATCTATTTTTATTTCTGTGCATTTTACATTTGCTTTGTCTACAACTTATTTTCTTTTATACCCAGCTCTGGATCAGTCGTTGGTCTAGATCTACTAAACTGGGGAAAATGACAATGGAGATGATTGCCCATAGCAACCATTGACATTCTAGCTGTTATATACTATTATATACTAGAAAATGTCAGCTAGAATCTAATTGGTTGTTATGGGATACATCTCCATAGACAATTAGTGTATCTGATTCTAGCCTCCAGTAATGCAATGTATTATATAATGAATGACATGATGTGAATGGGTGTAACTCAATGCAACCTGTACATGATGTGAACTCAGATATTAAAACATTATTTATTCCTCTGTTCCTCTTAGGTTTTCCCGGTCTGACGAGCTATCCCGACACCGCCGCTCCCATTCCGGGGTCAAACCGTACCAGTGCGCTGTATGCGAGAAGAAGTTTGCCCGCAGCGACCACCTGTCCAAGCACATCAAAGTCCACCGCTTTCCACGCAGCAGTCGCTCGACGCGTTTATCAAACTGAGCCCCCTTTTTTAACCTCCAGCGACCTGCTATGTGAACCTCATGCACTTTTTGTCAGTCTTCTTGTTATAACTTATTGGTCGGGAGAAACAACAACCTTCGTTGGATTGGGCGTTGGTCCTCGGGGGGGGGGGGTCTTGGGCTGTGAATGACGTTACTGAAGAAAGAAGAATCCTCTCAGACTGTGAAGGGTTAATTAAGGTGGGATTATATCTATATTTTTTATTACTCAACCTAATTCCAGCATGCTTTGCTACGAAGACCTCGTCGAGCTTTCAGATGGGCGCTTCATGGGCTACCAAGTCCAAGACGCTACTTCTTCTCGACATCTACTCACCGATCCACCATCCCAACTTCGAAATCTGTTCTTCATCTTACTAAGACATTGACTATGGTGCCATTGGCCATTTTCTTGAAAGCCATTACTTTACTTTCATCTGGGTCTCAGGAATATTGTGTGATTTAACATCAGTCTTGGGCAAGAGGTGTCGGGGAACGATAGCTCCGGGGAAGGGGCCAAACATTGGCCACGCGGTCATAGAGATGGGAGGTTATGTGTTCTCCATCTGGAACAAAGAACCTTTCTCTGTCTGAGAATGATGGGATTGCGCAATGATTATGGGTCGGGGGAGCTGCAAGGTACACATCAATCATGACAGAGTATACCTATACCCTGCCCTCGCCATTATACTGGAGTCCATCCCTTAATGTTTATGTCTGACCATGCACACTATGACATAATGCTATAAATCTCTCTATGTGTTTTATATATATAAAGATTTACATTCTATTTTATTATACCCTTATTTTATGTAAATGAATTCACCACATTAAAGCTTAACGAAGTTTCTTTGGATATTAAAAAGACCATCAGTTATGGTCGTGAATATGTGCATCAGTCTTCCCCGAGGTTACCTGGGTCTAGGAGTATGGTTTTGTGGTTGGTGATGGCGGTCATAATACACAGCAGTTAGAGGATGGATACGGATGTAGGATTGTTTGGGGAGAGTTATATAAGAGTTATAAGATAATATGTGCCCCCATTCCGGGATATTGTATATGATAATATACAGTTGTGTCCAGGGCCGGACTGGGACTAAAAAGCAGCCCTGGCATTTATTGCACACAGGCCCACCTAGAGCTATCCACCAATCAGACTGCTGATAGTTATCGTCTTTTACGTCTAGCCAGCAGCCAGTCAGCGAATGGCATCAGCACACTGATTGGTGGATGGCTGAAGCTCTCCATCAGCACTTGGTAGTGGCCCATTACTCCAGTGGCCCATCTGGCCTTTGCCAGAACTGCCACATGGCCAGTCCGGCCCTGGTTATGTCGCACCATCAGATGTCGCACTATCCGGTATACAACTGGAAAAGGGTATCGTGATTGAGCAATTCCAGTTTCTACGCTACCTCCCTTGAACCCTTACAGTATATCATTGAGTAGGTTAGACTAAGACAGGCAATGTTTGGTTGCTATGGGTAACCGCATATGAACAAAGGTTATGGTGTTATATTTATAGAGTGATCTCCATTGGACCCATCGTCTTACCTATATTAGAACTCGTCATCATCATATTTGTGTCAATCTATGTATCACCGATCGAACCTCTGGATGTGGGAATTGCTTTGAACAGAAGCCATATCAGTATTTTTTCGTAGTCTAAAGAAGAAATGGGTTTGAATAAGAGCGTCGTCGAGATATTTATACTGTACCAATACGCTGGTTTGATTTTTTCACTCTTCATATAGGTTTTATGTAAACTTTGTGCATGTTGACTGCAATCTATCTCTCTTATCAGTAGGCGTCAGACGCTTAACCTCATGCGACCTTCTTAAAGTAATACTGTCCTCTAATAGGGAGGTTTTTTGGGCCCGGAAGACCCATATTTTGGGTAACCGTAGATGGGGTAACGTGATATTATTAACGCGAATTCTGCAAATAACTATAATAATCTGTTTTGAAATGAGTGGGGAAATCTTTGTCTCATCCACCAATGTTTTTATCATGTGGTGTAGAGCACTTAATTCCTTTATTTTTCTAAGAAAATACACAAAATAATAAAATAAAATAAAATTGCGTATAATTGACGTGTTTAGAAATAGTATTAATGTGAATAATAATCGTGTGACTATCAAAGCGTGTCATTTGTAGTTGCACTTTTATATGAAATGCTATTTAACACACATCCTATCAGGAAGGTAAATGATACTGGTAAGACTGGTATGATTGTTACCTAGGAGGCTGCAAGCCCTCCTTTATACCGCTGTGTTGAGGGTAACTGTTTAGTTAACTGCAATCCTATCCGCTATGAAATATTACATATGGGAAAGGAAAACAGTGGAGACGTAACCCACAGCAACCAGCTTCTATATGGTATTTATTCAGTAAAGTGGCGAGAGTATGAATGGTTGCTATGGGCAACGTCCTCAGTTTTTCCGGTGTTTGTCAACACTTCCATTTCTGGTAGCTGATTATTCTTTGCCTGATATCTTTTATCGAAATATTATTGTGAGTTATTTAAATTTGGTTTTAAGTCTCTCTCGCTGTCTCTTTCTGTCATATGACTTTATGAAAATGTTTTGCAATGATCATGTTTAATTACACGTTGATTCGATGGAAAAGGAATCCTAAGCCACCAGTAATTTGCTAACCGTTTTAAGACATTTTTGCTGGAGAGGTACCGATAGTGCTGCTTTATTATAGGTGAATGTTCTCTTAGACTTCATAAAGGTTCATTAGTCATGCATTCCTAAGAAATGTAGTAAGTCATGTTTATTCGAATTATTTATGCCAAGTGGAGGAGCCAGGAGGGTCATTTCAAAGTGTNTCCGTCAACTACATGCAGTCCAGGCACCTGCATTACCGTCTAAGCCCAGCCTGAAACTACNAGTCCCAGCATNCTTTTACTGCATGAACATAGCTAACGCCTTACAAAGCATTCTGNGACTTGTAGTTTTGCAATATCTTATTTGAACTAATAATAATCCAGTAGGTGAGGTCACTAAGACATCTCTGTCTCTCTCTGTGCTGATACATTATCATGGGTGGTGTCCCTGTGTGTAGGCAATTGGTCCAAAAAATATCAACTTGTAATTAGCATTGGGGACCCCTAAAGTATTTACAATCTCATCTAGATCATCTNTCGTAGAGGAATTGCTATATATATTTTAAATAACAGGGATGTATGAAAGCACTTGATGCAAAGTAACAGCTGCAATTTCTGTATGGGGTTGTGTGGTNGCCAAGCTTTCCCCCATGGACGTTCCATCAGATCGATGTCTGAGTCTACATGTTCAGCTCCCAAATGATTTCTTCTTCTGACCAAACACTTTAGTCCTCCTCTGAATGTATGTAAATACTTTGTATATAGAAAGCTCCAAATAAAATATCTTTTAGTAATGTATCAGAAATATATGTAAATTAAATACAAAATGAAAATATCTCTATGGTACCCTGTATATACAAATACTGTATTTTCTCTTATGTTCTCAGAAAATATATTTACTTTGACAATAAATTTAAAAAAATAAATAAATGTTTGCCTTGTGGTTTGTTCTATTTCTCATGTCATCATACATTACATTTCATAGCTTTCACAAAATACCAAATTCTTTGGAACTAAAAATAAAAACGGTCTGCGGAATGGTTTTATCATCTTTAGGACATTTATCATTGCATATTATGCGCAGTTATTTATTATTTTGTGGTTTGCTGGTCTGATCTGCTCTATTTCAACAGGGAAACCTCACCCTCTCACCTTATCCTAATCCTCACCTTCTTTCCCCCAACCCTCATCTCGCTACAGCCTAACCCAATCCCCTTTCACTCTCTATTTCCTTCCTGCAGCCTAACCCTAACCTTCCCCTTTTACACTCCCCCCTCAAAGCCCAACACTAACCTTCCTCTTCTACACTCCCTCCTCAAAGCCTAACCCTAACCTTCCTCTTCTACACTCCC
>JABWIB010009546.1:8439-23387 GCA_016617825.1 Platyplectrum ornatum | reverse complement strand
CTCGTCTTCCTATGCGCCGGCGTCTCCACCTTGCACGGAGAGGACGCTGTATATGCGTGATGGCATCACGCATATACAGCACCCTCCCCGGCTGCACTGGACACACCGGAGCATAGGAAGAAAGGGTTGGGCACCAGTATATATTTTTATTTAAATTTTCTCTATTTTTTTACAGGTTTCCTCTTTATTTTTTTTTGATCACCGTCGCTTGTTTAAGTTTTTTGGCATTTTGTCGCCGTTGGGGTTTTTAATGTGGCTACCCACAGACAGATTTTTCCTGGGTTTTGGGTAAAAATCGGCCTGTGAATGGCCACCTTTAGTGTCAGGATACCAGGTTCACCTCGCCCAATTACACCCACTCCAGGCTGGCTGGACACCCAGAGGAGCCCACTATGCCAGGCGATCTAACCCACTAGGGATCTATTAATCACTCAGGCAAACAGGTTTAAAAGTGAACACAGTATATTTATTATGATATAGTAAGTACACACTACAACTATATGCACAAAATTAATCGATTTACTTCTGTGTAAGCACACAGTAATTACTATACCTCTATTGTAAGAACGCAGTTAATACTAGACTTCTATATAAGCAATAATGCAGGCACACCGCAGGAGTCTCATTTCAGGGGTGTCACAAGAAGTAAGCTGTCAATGACAGCAATATCTGTTATTTTGTATTTTTACGTTGTCGCTTTTATACAACCTAGTATATCTTTAAGAAAAGACTGCATAGAAATGGGCTCATGCTGTTAGATAAGGCGAGCGCACAGGCAGGAACACCACTTACAACGGCTCAGCCTATATTATACAAAAATGACTTTCCTTTTACACTCATCAATCTTAGCTTTAGCCTTAGCAAGACAGTATTCATTCACAATGCAAATCCCTTCCCTGGCTTTCATTTCTCTTCTAATTAACATGTAAAATCCTCACTCTCACAGACAAATCTTTTTAATCACCCAGTCCCTGAACAAGACTGCTGGCTTAATACATTTTCTTAAGCTCTTTACTTTTTAGATTATGATATTACCTACATTCTGTACAATAGAAGACTTATTAGTAAGTTTGGTAAGCACATATTTCAAGAATATTAATATCAATCTCCTGTTGCCACAGAACACTTTTAAATAATATCTAAATGTTGTATCAAGTTTATCTGACACTGTTACATCTGTGTTCTGGTTTAGGTCCCCTGTGCGGACTCCCCTCCATATTGGGGAGTGGTCTTCTGTATGTATGGGTAGTAGTCTCCCCATTGGAGGGAAAACACATAGTAAAGGAATACTAGTGTTTGGCAACTGTCAACAGGAAAAAAGAAGGTAAGTGCAAACAATAGTGTGATACTATTAAACTTTCAGCTATAATGCATTCGGGATTGCTCTCACATTTATTAACTCTTGTACTTCTAGTTTATTGCCATTCAGGAGCGGCACTGCTCTGCAATTCTTCCACCGCCTGCTGGTGTTCCACCGATCCCTCATGATCGCAAGGAAATGTAAACAATAATTTAATTCTATAATGGCCACTTATTATCCCTCATATTACTATACTGCACACTTTCATTACTCTGCCTTTGTAATGTTACTATTATTGTAACCATATCATTGCAGATCAGTCTACACGTTGAAACATTTAGGTCTTTATTTACCTACTTAATATTTTAGTGAATACATTTTTTTAATTCACCTTTCATCTTCTTATCCGTTTCACTTTTTCTTATTCTATCATTTTAANTATATGGGATTCTACTATCTATATATTCATTTTTAAATATTATCCTAATTAAAATGAATAACTTGTTTTATTAATTAATCATACCAGTGCACTCCATAAAAAACCTGACTTTCTGGTTCCAGGACCAAAGTAATCTGTTCCNAGAGGGAAACATTATATTATAGATCCTCAGACACAAATATATATTTACTAGCGTTACTCCATACATGGTTTTGTCTTTAAGCGACTTCATGCAAACAGTCCTAAATATGAAATATAAAAATTTGATGATAAAAAAAATAATAATATTAACAACAAAAATTATAAGATGTAAACAAAAATCTATTGTTTACATCTACAAACAAAACAATGGTGTCATATATTTTTTCCTCATAGAAAATGCTCGAATATAGCACGCATCACCCATGCCTTGAAATAATAAATCCCATATCTGATAGTGTAATATATAATTACCAAATAAAAATAGAATTAGGTGGAAGAATCCACGCTTCTACAATCATCTCCACCCAGGAGATCTAACACCTCCAGGAAAAAAATAATAATACAATAATACCAAACCAGTGCTTACCGCACACTTTTATTTGTCTCTCATAATTATCAAATAAGCTCTTTCTCATTGAATGTCTAAAGGTTCTATAAAGAATGACATTGAAAAAAAAAATAATAAAGACAAAAGTATTAGAATAGAATTAGTAAGGTCCCATGATAATACAAATGACAGATAACACACTGCTAAACAAAGCTAAACAAAACGACCAAATTATAAAATGATAAAACATAAAAATGTATTAATATCATGCCACCTGATATGTTATTTCAATGTTACACATTGTACATACAAGTGATATAAACTCTGTTTAAGAATGGTGACAGTAAAGTGTACAGCCTGTTATAGTATGCCTTGTTACCTAGCATAGACCTGTGTGGACTCAGTTGACACGTTATAACTATTTCAAGATCTGTACGCAGACACACTCGTTTTAGACTACATATACTGTAGTTTTGGCTCCTGAGTACTAAAATTGTGATTAATCACTCATCCTCTTTTTTATTCAGTTTGTTGGACATGTTTCATTGGCAGCTCATATTGCTGCACAGCTAATATAAACTGCAGTTAAAAAATAACCCACCCTACAATCCCATGACAACAAAACCATTAGCAAGAAGAACACTATGATACATTACTATTGCCAAACACAGACCTGGAGAATAGAGAGAAGAGAAAGTGAAAACAGGAGAGACGCACAATACTCTGCTGCATAGTCATTTAAAGCCATATGAGGACTGTTTCATTTTATTACACTTTAGAATGTGTTTTTACCATGAAACTTGAAAAGGAAATGCTGTGTGAATGAACTGAACGAAAACCATTAAGCCTTAAGGATATTTGGCTTGGGACTTTAATGAAAGATAATAGTCTATCTCAGGGGAGTTCTCTCATTGATGTCATTCTTCTAGAATACTATCTTTGTTGCAAATGTATGGGCTTGTTATAATGTATATTTTGGGGGTTTGTCTGATGATTTGTAGCCTCAGGTTTAGAACATCATGATTATGCATAATGCTAATTTTATATAGTATGTGAGCACAGGGAACAGACAGCTTTATACAGTTTATATAAAGAAATTGGAAATATCAGGTGAATGTCTCAGATTAAGCTAAATTTAACTAGATATGATTACCTACTAATAGCAGCTACTTGTACCCTACAGTATATTTAAAACTTATTTGTCTGAACAGGCCTACAAGTGAGTTTGACCTAATAACATAAATATTCCATACACTATACAATTATCAATCGATTATTCACTTATTCACCTGATGATTGTAAAGACAAAGTTGTCAGAATGCTAACAAAATGATTTAGAAACCTTGCCAGCTAATATATGTATTATATATTATATGTATGTATGTATGTATATATAGATATATATATATATATATATATATATATATATTGCCAAGGCTGTCAGAATTTTATAAGAGTGACATAGTGCAGACAGAAGTTGTACCCAACATCCATGCAGTGTGTATACGCTGCACAATTTATCTGGCTATCAGATCTTATCTAGGGACACAAAACTGCCCAAGTTATAAATCCGGTAAATCATTCGTTCACAAATGCTATTTGTTATCAAATGAAAATGAGTTAGGATTACAAATTAAAATACCCATAGTATGCTTCCATCACAGGCTTGGCAACAAAGCAGCATCTCTACTAATTAATTATGGTCGCGATGGTGGTTCCACATCGAGCACATCCTGGAGATTGTATTGAAAGCGAAAGGCTATTGAAAGAAACTGACTTGCATTTGTGAGGGAAATAGGAGTATTAAAATTAGGTATGTGAGGGCTTGCTGATCCGCATTATATATTCATGTATTCAATTGTTAGACATGATATACTGGAATAGTGATTGTTCTTTAAGAAAGTTAGATGTAGAAATAGTCAGATAAATTCTTTTTAATAAATGGACTGTGAGCACATTCATTAACCATATTATGTCATTCATTCCTGAGGAGGAGAACTGCGGACATTAATCCTCTGTGCTGAAAGATACATAAAAAGGTTCATGGTTTTACAAATATATTATATGGACAATTAATAAAACATAGAATACAACACTTCCAAGGACAACAATGGGCAAGATCCTGACTCCCGCGAAATTTGTGTTTGGTGAACCAAATGCTGATTTTTCTAAACTAAGGTAAGGGCATGAATAACTTTGTGCATCTCTGAAATGTGAGAATTTTTATGCCCTACACACATTGCATAGGGCACATAATGGGGGAATGAATCAGGCCCTAAGAGTCCATAACCTGATTCCCCTCCCTGAAGCCCTTAAAGTACAATTTACAACCCTTCCCCCACCCCTGGGCGTATTCTGTGATTGCCCCCCTACACTCCAATCACCCACTGCTGAAGCAGAGGGGAAGGGACCCCCTGGTGTTATGTTCCACGGGTCCCCCTAAGCCTTTGTCTCTGGATCCATCTCAGTATCTATAATGTATAGTAGAAAACTTTGCGTTTTCCATATCAAATGTTATTTAGGAGAAGAGATATGCATATTTCATTTGTGATGCTGAATAATATAGTAAGATGTAGAAAACATATCATAAATTACTGTTGTTCCAGACACATTTGTGATGATATATATTAGGAGACAGTGTCGAAAGTGCATTAAATGTTTTGTAGCTTATTGTTAAAATTGAATTGCTTCAGCATATTTAATAGAATTTCATCAGTTTATATATAATCCTAGTTTTCTAGTAAGTAATATCTTATTGCACTGATAAATAATTCATCAAATTCAGTTTTGCTCTTAGATGTTCCACAGAATAGGAAATGAAACTGTTTTATTGTTACGGTCTCATGCATAGCAACTATGGTGGTCCTCACTGACTGACATTCAATTATTAAAACCTGTTTTTTCAACGTCAATATTTACATTTAAATCTTTATACTTGCTGCGCTGGAGGAGGGTTCAACCTCTATTTGCCAGTAGGTGTTTTGGTCCCTTGGCACTGGATGCCTTAAGGAGACAAATGAAATGCTCTGTCTTACTAACACCAAACATTCATCTTGTTTGAACTAAATACTGCGATCAGATTTTCCTGAGTCATGTGTGGCTCTGACTATTTGTCTTCATATGATGCAGTGCTGATAGGAGAACAGACAGCCTTTGAAAAGATTCTGTATCCGAAAGTAATTTTCTGGATCACTAATTATATTTAGAGTGGTCATATATCTAAGCTTTCTTTTACTGTTTCATAGCTATTGGCCTCTGCAACAGATTTGTGAATAATACATAAGTTGAGCTCGCTATTTCAGTGTACTCCAGATCTCATTCAGACATTGCCATTCTGCATGCTTCCGTATAGCAGAAAACTTTTTACTAGCGTCATGATACACATTAACTAGACCTATTAGGAAGCTATATATGGATGCGGTTTCAATGGTGGTTCACAAAGACAGCTACGCTGGAAACAAATTATAGAAGCCTCTTAACAGAGATCTAGATGTGACATTATATTCCCTAACTAAATATACATTCCTTCCTTTTGGTACTATATTTTTAGTATCTCTAGTACCTACAAATGGGACTTGGAACATATTTATTTTAAGAATCATGACAAGGAAATAGTAATGAGAATGAGGTTTAAATCTCTGAAATCTATTAGTTTGTTTAGGTACTAACAATAAACTCACAAAGTAAGGTCTAGACCTAAATTTACGGAGGCGGAGTTGGGCGGGGCTGGGGGCGGGGCTTGCGCATCCCAATGCCCCCTGATGAAAAGTTGGGAGGTATGCTATATCCTTTCTTTACTTTCTTTAATTGCAATAAAATGCATTAACATGTTTTTTAAACACTAATTTTCTAGACAAGAAAGCAGTTTAGAAGAAAGGCCAAGTAGATCTCTGCATGTCCTTTACAGCCTAAATGATTTATTTAACAAAAAGGATAACAAAATCATATACACAGGGGAAAGATAAATTGAACAAGTATTTAGACAACTTGCAGGGAGAAGAGCCGAAGGCTTAGAAAGAGAAAGGTCAGCACAGCCTTCTGTTCACACTTTCATTTTATCTTTAGAGTTTTGATTTGGTGACAGAAATTCTGATTTTGTTTTAATTATATTTCTCAACACAGGAAGAATGTTATGTTTCAGAGCAGTATTTAAAGAGTCATTTAGTATGTAGAAGATTGGAAATGTCTCTTATTAGCAAACAATATAGGAGGTGTTGAGTTTCAAGTTGAGTAATAAAAATGTTAAAGAATGTCAATTATTTTCTGTGCAGTATAATGAATAACAAAATGTTTGTGAAGGGTCTAAGCTTCCATAGGTATAGCTATGGAACCTATAGCTATGGAACTGGGCCAGATTCAGATCTTTAGGCAAGATTTAGTCAATTATGGGGAAAACCATGTTGAATTGCAGGAGAGGTAAAATTAATGTCATACCCTGTTCAGATTACCTCAAAAGGATGACCGGTGAAAAAGCAGGGATTCCGGCGGCAACTCTGCAACTTTTCCTGAATGTGAACACTGCACAAGCTGGTTTCACGGCTCCAGCGTGTTTAAACAGTACTGATTGGTTATAAAAATCATGTGACTGTGACGATCACAGCCCTTTTTAAGTGATGACCTCACTTTAACACAAAGCCGGCCTCACTACTAGTAGTGTAAACCCGTCTTTTGCTGCTAGTCTGAATGAACATTTATCGCTGCCCCGCCGGCTCTACACCACGAATCTGAACGTGGTATTAGTGTTTGCATGCAGGGAGAATACTTTATTTTTAAATTTTGTACACAAATACTTACCAGTGTTACTGTTATTAGACTTGGGCTGAAAACATCATCTCTCACCTGTAATACTGATTGCAAATAATTAAATTTAACTCTCCTGCAATTCAACATGGTTCTGCACATTCTTGACTAAATCATTAGTGCCTATAGATCTGAATCTGGCCCACTGTTATCTGCCGCTTTGAAATTAACTATTTTGAAATACATACAACCAAAAGCTAAGTAATAGTATTTAATTTAGAAAATTCTTTCAATAAATAGAGTAGTAAGCCAAAATATTCATATTAGAATACTACTGTATTAAGTACTCCAGTAAGATCTTCGATGACAGGTAACACTACAAGGGAAAGGTTATTAGGGTTAGACAATGCTCACTACATGGAAACAATACTCACTACAAACAGACTACACTCTAGTGACCTCCATACAATATACAATGTACCCTTGTGACCAACTTACATCATACCCTGCAGCCTAGTGACAACAATAAATGGATGCCCCATCTATACTCAATGTTCCACAAGCATGCAGGTTGCCTATACCTGGTTTAATACATACCAGTGCATGAACAGTTCACATTAAATGAAAAGCGTTGAAAGGACAGGCATCCCAAATATAGGACAAAGAAAATACTGTTTGAGCTATGTTTTGTACAACCAGATCATGCTTTCAACTTTAAGCTACAGCTGTGTGTATTACACCTTCAATATTTTATGTTCACCTTATGTTTAGGAAAATGTAACAACATTCTTTTACACTTTACAGGAAAGATCTGTGTAAAAGATTAGAATGTATAACAAGTCAAAGTCATTTTAAAGTGAAAGGAATGTCTTAAGATGAATTCTTAAATACGTATCAGATGTTTCATATGACCTCGCTTCTATCCTATACTTAGGATTTCTTTGCAAATCAGAAATGCCTTGAATTTCTCTTTCAAAGCTCTTCTACTCTGCACTGACATCAGCCTCTGAATTGAAGTTTGTGTTCGGCTGACATGCAATAATCTCTGCTCCTTATATGAATCATTTATAAGAAGCTTCTTTGTTCGCATAAAGGAGAACACCAACCCAAGGCTGAGAACGAAGCTTGCTTTATTATTCTCATAGAACTTTTCTAGCGATCACTCGCTTTGTGAGGGAAAAAGTTGCTTTCCTATTGCACACCACCAATAAAACGTTACTTCACTGAAGCGTGGGGAAATCATAAAAGGAAAATGAATTTTTAACCTTCCCTGCAAAAAAATAATGAAACAATTTTATCCTGGCTTTTATACAACTTTTATAAAAAGTTATAACTTGTACATATATTGAAGCACTTTTATTAGGTCATTTTATAAAAGCTCCTGATATGCCTAAAAGAAACATTCTTATTCTGGTGACTATTATTTTAATAAATGGGCAAAAAGGACAGCACTAAAGACTCCAGAATAAAGGATCCAGAATAAAGAATAATCTCCCACTTGAGAGATTCTAAATGCACAACACCAGAATCTTACATTAATTGTTCTTCTGCAGACCTGACTTGCATTGCAAGGAGGATTGTGTGTAGGGGTTTAGTCTAGTCATTACTGTGACTTCCATAAAGTGGAATTGTTAAAATTATACCCTTGCGACATCTAAGATGTTATGGAGGCTTCTGATGCGTAAATGACATTCACCGACATGGAGTGCAATTTGCTTGTGTATGTAGCCTAAAGATGGCCATCCACTAGAATGTGATTATTGTGGATTTGAGCTAAAAACCATTTAGGGTGTGACCACAAAAAAACCCCCAAAATGATAAAACACCTGTAACGATATCATTGATCAGAATTCCTGGTTGATCAACAATATAATTTGTTTACAAAAAATAAAAAATAAATAAAAAGTAAACAAATTTAAATAATAAACGGCATACTCCCCTATCTGCAGCCATGGCTGGCCACTGGATAGGTTTCCAGCTGCTCCCCTGATTTCCCCAAGGGCTGTTCACTGGGTACTAGTGCTTCTCCTGTAACATTTTATTGTATATATTTGAGTATTTATTTCAAATAGTTCTTATCTCATAGAATAAAAATTGTTTTATTTTATTTGATATTTATGCTTTAGAATTATATCATGGCTGTCTCTTTTTCTTGTGAGGTCCATGTGCCATAGAATCGTCTCACTATATATCAGATGAACTCTATAGTTAGTCTATAGCAGTTTTTGCCTGACTTCGTAACATTGTATTCCCTATAGTGGTTACACAAAATTACCACATTTGCTCCCTAGATATTGTTTATACAGTAGAAGGTATTTGGAATTTCANACTTTTACTTCCCTCATTGCTTTTAACCTTTAACCGTGATCATAGCAGCAGCAGCTACTCAAACAGTGGCATAATTATAGAGGGTGCAAGTGGTTCAGCAGCTATAGGGCCCGTTTGCTTTGGGGGGCTCGGGTCCCTGATCCATAGTGAAAAAAATTCTCACCTCTGGTCCCCACCTGCTGCATAAAAAATCTGCGATTGCGTCAAATCCGCACTTTACAAATGTGCCTGTACTGTTTAAAGAGACAGCCTCTCTAGCTCCTCTATTACAAAGTGATGTCACACATATCTATCTCTCTATCTATCTATCTATCTATCTATCTATCTATCTATCTATCTATCTATCATATGTATCTATCTCATATCTATCTAGTCAGCCATGTTAATTTTGTTTATTCATTAACAAAGTTATTTAAAAAAAATAAATAAAAACATAAATGGAGGGGGTGGGGAGCAATAAAAAATTCTGCTATGGGGCCCACAAATTCTAGTTACGCCCCTGTACTCAAACATGCTGCTACTACTTTGAATTGACTGTAATCGTGTCTGTCATGAGCGCTCTTAAACTATGGGTCAGGTCCCATTCCTGCATGAGACAAATAAGTCCTGCCCTAACCCTGTCTGGCTCAGTCCATGTTCCACCCCTGATCCACCCACGTCTGACCCTTTTTCACACTGTGTCTGGAAAACTAAAAAAAGAACTCACAAAAGCGTTTCCTGCCAGAAGCGTGCCGGCAGGACATCAAGACAGCCAATCAAAATTATGACTGTCCTGCTAAAATTGGGACAGACAAAGTAAATAACATTTAATTTACATCCCCTGCTATTCAACATGGTTTTGTCCATACGCTTGTATGTAAGTTTGGATCTGGTCCTATGTGAAACTCATGCTTGTACTTTGTTAGGAAACCTTCATACAGTCTTTTGGTCATGATGTCACTCTCTGATTTGACATTTTGTAGGCAGTAGAAAAGTGCTTCTATGTGAACCAAGTTCATAGAGTCAACTGTTTCTGCAGCAGTATAAGCTTGATTCATTCCCCTGCTTTTTTATTATTAAAGCTGGAAAACATAAGAGGAAAAGTTAATGAAAATGAATACTTAAGGGGTTGATTATTTGCTCATGATTGTTTCAATACAATTTCCTGTGCCTCGTGTAATTGCAGATTGCTAAATAAATCCCAATTGTTCTGAGTGTCTGTTTTAAATAATATCCCTACATCTAGTTTCCTAATCATTTGATTGCTTGATTATTCTACAATGCATCCTACAGTTCCTGGTAACAGAAGGGTTAAATGGCAAGAATATATGAACCCCAGTCTACCATAGGAATTTTAGATTCTCACACAGACAACAAAATCGATTGTAATCCTATTATACATGCGGACAGGAACCCTATAGCATTATATGGAGCAGAGTTGGTCAGGAAATGAAAGGATTCTTGCTGTGCTTTGCTCATAATGAAAATCGTTTCTACAGCTGCCTATAAAACAACTTACTATTTAATATTTGTGGTGGACCCTACAATTTATGATGTACACCATTTTTACTTAAAAGGTGAGATCACAATGTGTCAGCAATGACATATACAATCTCTCGACTCTTTTATATAATGGAATCTGCTTATATTTGTCATTTTCAGAATCATACTTGTAAGCCATGAAACATCACAGACGTTAACAATGTTCCTTATTTAAACACAATTCATCAGGGTTCCACAACTTTATTGTGTGTGTGTGTGGGGGGGGGAATAATGTTAACTTGGTGCCCCCCCTAAAAAATAAAAAAAAAGACTACTTTGCTGAGCTTAACATAAGAACAGAATAGAAAAGAGGAGTTTATGGGGCACACACAATGGCCACCATAATAATAATAAGGTAACAATTTAAAAAAAGTGAAATATTAAAAACACAGAAACTATATACAAATTTAAAGTAAGGTATAGTATATAATAATATAATAAATATAATTAAGTATAACTTCAATAAATAAGTTGGTTGACTGCAATAATGTAGAAGGGTGCAGGTTGTAGCCTATAATTTTGAACATACTACGCACGTTCGCACAGAAAATTTTGTGCAAGTGTTGCTCTACAGTACTGAAAAAATAAGGTACTATTAAATACTTTGTGCAAATTACACTCTAAAGTGCTATTGATGTCAGACATTTGTGCAAATTTTGTGCTAGTAGGTTCTGCAACTGAGCAAATTCTGTTCAAAAGTGCCTCTAATACTGAATGGAAAGAGCAAATTTTATGTATAGTGCTAAAGAATAATGAGATTAGAAATATATTTATAAATCAACTAAAGTATGGAACTATTGTATGGAACTATTGTGTGGCATTCAATGGAAAAAATATATCCCAAGATAATATGTATCACTTTGTTAGAGAATTGCATATGTTTCGCTATTGGCTTTATCAGGAGTCAGCCTGACACTCTGGTTGTATGGACAGGGCGCATGTCCTTGTGACTGACAGTGTGTGTGCTGCCCCTGCTCCTCTGCTGGCAAATATGAACATAAGAACGCTAAAAGCCCTGCACTTTTATAATGTGCGGTGCCCCCCCCCCCCACTCCTCAAGTCCCATGCATTTTAATTGCAAATGCAGTAATTCACAGGTAGGTGTTACTTTTTTAAAATGAGAAATATGTATTTAATAATATTGCTTAGCATCCTGGCTCTTAATTCTTTGTGTTCTTATTGAACACAAAGATACAGATACAGACACCCATATACTACTGAAGGCACCCATATGTTAGGCTATGTACGCAAGTGGATTGCGTAAGTACTCCATGCATGCGCACATGCCAGTTACACATCAGAATGTACACACAAACTTAGATTCCATGTGGGAATTCTTACGGGATTTAACTTGTGGGGCATTTAACTT
This sequence comes from Platyplectrum ornatum, assembly GCA_016617825.1. Classification (NCBI taxonomy): domain Eukaryota; kingdom Metazoa; phylum Chordata; class Amphibia; order Anura; family Limnodynastidae; genus Platyplectrum; species Platyplectrum ornatum. The sequence goes on along the minus strand of JABWIB010009546.1, from coordinate 11,161 downwards.
GTGCAATATAGGCTTGGCTAAGCCCATACAGGACACTCCTTTCCATTCAAAAGCTTCTGTGCTTATCTTGCTAATTTTATTTAGCGAATAAGGGCCTGATTTCATGAGTGGCATATTGTTCTTAATTCTGAATCATGTCCTTTCTGTTTTTCTTTTGCCCATTTATTAAAATAGTTATGGGAATTTGAATGATGATTTTAAGCATACCAGTAGCTCATTTAGAATGTATTCTACTATATAAATTTATAAAAAATGATACGCCGATATGTACAAGTCCATTCAACAGCCTATTAGATGTTCACACTCGTTACAATAAAATCACGTGTGCTCTGCAGAGCCAGCCAGCCATTATGTAATATATGTATTTTGGCATAAGAGCTGCATGTGAGCTAAAAAGCTTTTGAAAAATAGCAGTATAGCAGTGATTTACACATTTTCTTTCCAAACATTCATTTCTCATACTTTTACTAATTTCACATATTTAAATTATTAAAATTGTTTTGGTGATCACAATTATGAGAGAACCATAGACCATTTCTCGAGGGATGAAGCATTTCACAGCTAAATTATCCAGTATGAAGACAACAACAGGAAAATAATATATAGACAACAGGTCAAAATCTAAAGCTTTCCATCTACTACAGCTGCCAGCAGGAGAGGGACAGAGAACCTGGACGATTTTCCTCCAGTGTAAGGGATAATCCGGGCAAAATTGGGAGGGAATGTTGTGCTTGGTTTACCATTTCAGCATGACATATTGTGAGCGCTTATATATATATATTTATTATATACTTTATATAGTTTTTATATTTTATGTATGCTTAATGATCAAATACTGTATAATCAATCTTCCGACCAGTATACAGATATCTGGGCTCTGTGACTGCTTAATCCACTTTCCCTCCTGACTATGACATCATGCAGTGGCATTTTTTCATGTGAATGATGGGTGTTTGGCAAATATTGGAAGATTGTGTACAGTGACCAGTGTGGATCCAAGGAAGATTGGATTGTGTGTAGCCAGCTTATAAGTAATAAATAATACAAATAACTAGAATCATTATGGGAATATAATCGTTCAGACAAATGTAGTTAGTTAGAAAAGGNAAAACAGTACATTTATTGTGATCAAGATACCAGGATTGACACAATCATAACGCAGACTTCACCAGTATAAAGGTCCTGAGGGTCCCAGCCACTCGTCCTCAGCACCGTACAATNGAGAATATAGACGGACAGAATGGGTGGGCAACTGTGAGGCAGCAGTGCTACACGCTGAGCTACCTGGGCTGTTATCAGTGACAAATTGTGAAATTGTGCGTGAAAACACTGGGAGCAGCGATGGGTTAAATTAAAAGTAAGTAAATAAAAGAGGGGAATAGGAAAATTGGGGCATGGGTTAAGGACAACAAAGTGAAGAATGAAAACTGTTGGGGTGGTCTACAAAAAACAGCGCAGCAAAGGGGGTATAGAGAGAATAGTGGGGAGAGGAGTATAGATGGAACAGCAGGTAGAGAGGTAATGAAGGAAAAGTGGAGACGAGAGGTGTATACAGAGAAATGGGGAGTTTGGTATAAAGCACTCAGTGGTGGGAGAAGGATATAAAGGGAACAGTGGGATAGCAGTGGGAGGGGGATATAGAGAGAACAGTGCGAAGGAACCCCCTCCATATGGGCGACAGGGGAAAGGGAGTTGTAGAGAATAAAGAGGGAGAATATGTGGAGGAGTCTGTACAAATTGACACTTAATGGGTTCAGAACCTTTTTGTTTAGAACCCATGAGGTCCAAGGTGACACCTGTGCTTTGTAATACAGAGCTATTTGCATGAATTTATGCTCTATACCTTAAAATGTAACAGTCTAATTTTAACTAGAAGATTTCATGGTATCAAATTAAAAGCAACTCTTACAGAATGCTAATGTGTGAAATGTCTTTCGTAGAGTAAGCTTGTACATGAAATTCCATTATTTAATAGTATTCTCAATATGACCTAATAGATTTAAAACCATTTCCAAATATAATGTGTTTTCAGTAATAATATTCTTAATTTGATACCATAAGACATAAAAAGTCTTATCATTTAATAAATTAAGCAACTAATTAAATAACCCTTGCTCTTGTAATTGAATTGCAAAATCAATGATACCTTTGCCTAGAGCAATCTGCTTCCTACGATGTGCTGCAAGATAATCAATAGCAAAAAAGAAAAACTTTCTTCTTATGTGCATAGGCCTTTGGGGGAAATGCTTTTATTCACTTTGACCCTTGCGGCNATTTTGGTTTTCAATCCTGATATCAAATCTATCAAATCTTAAGGGACTTCTTTTGAACACATGTAAATGTATTTAGAATTTTTCTGTAATAATAAGGCTATGTATGTATTAGGAGTAAAATAGATGCTCCCTGAAAGCTCACTGGGTAAATTTAATAAGGGGTGGTTTAAGCGAAGAATTTACTATTCGGCAGGTTCAGGCAATGCTGATGATATATGACAGTTACTAACAATCTTTCTTTAAAACTCTCATCCGTTCCTATTCTTCCAACCCCCACTGACTCTTTGCTACCTTCCCACCCACCATTTTTGCCACCTTTCTCACTTCCACAATCTCTTCAGACAATCAATACCCCCGTTCGTCACGACACCCCGTAACCCCTCCACTTCCCCTCCCCACTCTTGTCCACTATCCACTTTCACCCCCATGTCGGCTACATGGCGTGACCA
>JABWIB010009540.1:4376-19695 GCA_016617825.1 Platyplectrum ornatum | reverse complement strand
TGTCACGAAAAAACAATCTCAGAATCAGTTGGATACGTTAAAGCATTAAAAAGTTATTACCACATAAAGTGTAACATGTCAAAAGTGTAAAATAGGGCTTGGTCATTAGGGACCAAATAGGCTGCGTCTTAAAGGGGTTAAAATCCTCAGGCCCCTATATGTGGCTACTAGAAGATACATTACAGTAACCTCTTTCTCAATCTTTTTTATCTCCTACTTTTTTCTTTGATCATGAGCTCCAAGAGGGAGAAACCACATTTACATAAGTCTAAGTCCCCTCGGGACTCTTTTGGCCGTGACATATTGTTTTAAAATGACATTGCGGTGACAAGGTCATCCTCGTCATTTCCCTTAGTTATTGGTTAAGTCTGGAATTTCGGTGGTCTCTAACATTAAACATTGTTTAAAAGGGAGATGTGTGTAACTGAAATGGCACCTAAAGGAATAAACCGTGTGTAAATGCTAATCTTGATAGATATATATATATATATATATATATATACTATATATTTATCTCAAAATGACAAACACTGATGCAGAACGTTTACATGAACATGAAAAAACAAGTGAATAACTTAAACAACATACAAAATATAATCAACTAATTATATTGTCACACAAATTATTGAGAGGCCCTCATAAAGGACGATAGAGGTGTACATTAAAAAAATAAGAAGTAAGACCTTTTGTGGACGCCCCTCAGAACCACATTGTTAGCTCAAAGTATACAGAACATCACTCTGGAAGTTTGTTAACCATTTAGGTGTTTAACAAGAATTAAAGCAAAGTGAGGGTAAAAGTTTTTAGCAAATTTTTAATCCATTTTATTCTGGACCAATGTTACCCATGAGACAAAACTTAAAATGTAATCCCTTGATTTTGCAGATTTTAGAAATATCCCATATATAGTTGTAAAACGCTATTTGGGTACACCGTAGGGGTCAGAAGTGAAGGAGCGGCATTTGGATTTTTTAGTGCAGATTCAGCTGGAATGGTTGTAGTGCGCCATGTTGCATTTGCACAACCACTGGTTGTATCAGAAGTGTAAAATCCCCCAAGAAGTAATACAATATTATAAACTACACCCCTCAAGGAACTCCTATACAGATATAGTGAGCAGTTTGACCCCACTGATGTTTTATAGCGTGAACATTTTTCCTGTCAGGGCAGGCAGGGATTAACCTTTAATTTTTTAACATTTACATTTTTCTTTACAGGATTTCATTTATTAAAGTTGGCATAGTACTCACAGCAGTTACTATGCGTGCTATTTTGAATGAAACTAATGTGAATATCAATTTTTAATGCTGGAAATATTCACATTAGTTTCGTTCACAAAAGCTGAACATAGTAACTGCCGTGATTACTATGCCAGCTTTTGTATCAGTAGAGTAAATAAAAAATAAAACCCACACGGACACAATAGATTTAGTTTTATTTAACTTGATTTTTTTTTACTTTACTGTACTTATTTTTTTTTTTTTTACAGATCCTACTTATAGCCTGTTTGTGGAAAATAATCCTGTATAATTATGCAATAATATCACAAAAAAAATCATCCAACACATAAATACTTGAAACTTAAATTAAATACAAAAAATAAGATGAAATAATATAAAAAGGTAAGAATCTACTGAATAAAATACATAGTATGAAAGAGGCAAATATACATTGAATGCAATACATAAATGTCACCTGCAAAAAATTGCAATTACTTAATAGAGTGTACATGTCAACAGCAGTATATAGGGAGAACCACTTGATCTTTAAAGAAAAGATGGGCTGAGCAAATTAGAAATATCAAAAAAGGTGCTCAGTCAAAATGGTTCTTATGGAAATGCCTTTAATATATTTTGTCTATTTAAATTTCATCTAACTTTATACAACTTTTTTTCCTTGCATACCAACTCCTAAAGGTGTGAACATCCCAGAAAATCCACTCTGTCCATCTACTTCCCTAATACGGTCATACCACCCTGGCAACGCCCAAACATGTCCGCTTTTGGAAGCTAAGCAGGGTGGGCCAGCCAGTACCCAGATGGGAGACCGCTGGAGAAGACCGGGTACTGTACAGATGGTGAGTACATGTCATCCACCTTGGATTACATTCACCAAATGCTGACACTATTAATTCTATCTATTATTTATGATTATTTATTATTATCTATTATTTTTCCCTACCTCAACCCACATCAATGTGACATAGATGTAGAATAATGTGCTAAAATTATATATAGGATGTGTCTTCAGTAACCTTCATAATATGTGCATAACTCGCTTGTGTGCCAGAGATTCAGAGGAAGCTGAGCTGATGCTGTTGTGACCTGAGGAGGAGAAGCCTTCGTTTTGGGAAACGGAGCTGAGGAACAGAGGGAGATGCCAGAAATCCTGCTGCAGTGACTACAGAGCATCAGTAACCACGTTCACCAGGAGCTTCAGTAACCTCGCTCACATCCAAGGGAGTCTTGGGAGTCATTCGGGACTGATGCACACACTCCCTCAAGCAAACGCTGCCACGCCATTTTTGAACCTGGCCGCCATCTCAACCTGCTAAGCGGCAGCGACTTAAAACCGCCATTATAGTGCACGAACGTTCGGTGCCCCTGTGCCATAGTGACTAGATTGGTTTAGACACAGTAAAGTATACTACTTAGTGCTGTTCTTCGAGTAAAGTTATTAGCTATGTTAGAGAGGAACTGCCATTGCCTGCAACCTAATAAACGCTGGGTAATCAATGCATGTGCTACATTTCAGTTATACAGTTCAGTTGCGCTGGATAGCACCAAGGTTCATCTAAAGTTAACATTGGGATTACAAATCTGGAGAACGTAGACAAAATAAAGAGAGAGCTGGAGATGCCCGTGTCACACAACACTATTACATCTGACGTCATGTCATCACACATGCACATACAATGAAGGTCCAGTGAAACTGCAAATAATTTACAAATTCCATTGAAAGATATAGAATGGATAATAAGGCCTACACAGTCCACTGCAACCACAACCCAATTGAATACAACCCAGAAACCTTAGTGACAAAATGGTGGCATGAGTTTTTCATACTTCATGTACAGGGAATATTTTCAAAATCCAAAATGAAGGAGTTAAGAATTATGTTGTGATGTGTTTGGAATATTGTGTAAAATTCAGTACATGAATTACTAATTAAAAGCTAGGACAGAATCTGTGATGTGAAATGGTATATAAGGGATTTTTTCTGTTATGTTGCTGATATGGTAAGACTTTGCAAAGTTTACAGTTTCTGTTTTATTGGTGGTAAACTCTGATTTGACAAGTAAGTTCTAATATGGTATAGTAGAAAGAAATATTGTGGGTTTACTGAAATGTAGTCTAGCAAGTTTATGGGTAAAACACAATGTAGTATTATTAACTATTTTTAATCAATGGTTTGGTTGAGATTCTGATTACTGCTAGTATGTGGTTAAATTGGCTTTATAATTTTTTCAGTTTTGTAAAAATTAGACATTATTATGATAGCATTTTTATTGAAAGTTTAGAAGTTTCAAATGAAAGGTTCAAAATATTTATTGAATTTGGAAGGGAGCAGAAAGTCTGTTATTTTTAACCCTTGGAATCGAGTGCTATAGAAATGCCAAATAATTGAAATATTTTTTTTCTCCTTTTTAACTTTTTCTAACTAGCTCTAAAAAATTTAAATTTGTTAAATGTCTGTTAAATGTTATGTGTTCCATGTTTTATAATTGCAAACCAGTGAGAAATAAAGCTGGCCATACACTATAAGATAAATTGTTCTAATCAAAAGATTTTTTTAAAGTGGGCAAAACCATGTTGAATTGCAGGGGTAGCAAATTGAATTGCAATCAGTATTAGAGTATTAGGTCAGTATCTGTGTGCAAAATGCAAAAATTAAGTATTCTCCCTCAGGGGCGGCCTAGGTTTTGCGGGGCCGTAGTGGAAAATTTTTATTGAGGGGCTCCCTGTAAATAAATAAATAAATATGCCTAGGGCCACCCCTGTACACATAAAAATAAAAAATAAAAAAGTAAAAAAAAATTATATAATTTAAATAAATAAATAAAATGTCTGTGTTTTTGTTTTTTTTTAAATAAGTTAATATTAAGTTTATTAAGTTAATATTAATTTTTAATTGGGAAAATATGATCAAACTGCCCCTAGACTAACTAAATGTATTGTATGCTTTATTTTTAGCAAGTCCAAAGGGTAAAATAAGATATTAAAATATTATAGGAAAATATTAAATATTGCAGACTATAAAATACATCACTGTATGATATACTTGAAACATGTGATCATGACAGTGTTTGGTATTGAATATTTTACACTGATAGGAGCAGTCATAACATGACGTATTTCATGGGTTATACGTAATGATATTCCGTAAGAAGAACAATGCCTGGATGCTAATACCAACTTGCCTTCATGATATACATAGTAAACACACATATATCAAAACTTATACACATATAAATACATACGTACAAACATGACTGTTGCTAACGGTTACTGCTGGCAGAAACTGGATGTAACATATGTCATACACACTTACGACATAAACATACATCTAAATTTTTTTATAACATTTAAGATTGAGTATACAATGCATTGCTTAAGTTTTTAAAGTGATTAATAATTACAGTCTTTGTGTTTCTATTCTAGGAGAGTGTTTGACAGGAGTCTAAAATAAGGTGGAATTATCATGAATAGTAGTGTTTTTTTATGTTTCAGGTATGTCTTGTATTTAGGATGTTGGGAAAATCATGTTTTAATTTATTGGCCTATAGTTTAGAATGTTTTAGCTATACAGAAATGTCTTCTTTTCTTTCAAGGTTTATTTATCTAAGTTGCCAGACACAGGAATTCTTGTGTGAAAGAGTGTGCATGTGTTAGAAAACAGACTCTTCAGACTCGCACATTGTTTCTAAACAAGTGTGGTGAGCTAAGAATGCAATCCATGATTGTATTGGCCAGCCCCTGGTAGGGTATTGTTGAATACTGGACTTTAACTTGGAACATTCCAATTATTTGCAAGTTTATATGGATGTAGTCCAAAAGTGAACACATATAATAGCCATTCCTTTATTATAATCATGAGAACCTCTCCTCTATTTCCTATCAAACCTGTGACCTTGGTAAAAGACATATAGAAATAACTTAAAAAGAAATAATTTACTTCCGGCTGTTATAGTTAATTTCAATCACTGACCATTTGAAAATGTTAATATTACTATTATTATTTTTAGTGTAATATTTAGTGTTTACTTTAGTTATTTGCAAACTATATTATTTTAATATAAGAATATGTATTATAGCAACATTTTAGGTTACATACATAGTTTATAAAATTAGCACTTTGCTAGAGGGTTTGTGTTCTTTTCTTATAATAACGCTTGTTTTATATGATTAATGATATTTAAGATTAAGATATAGATTTTTACTTTTATTAAATATAGTGACACAATCATACTATTTCCCAGAAGAAGGAATCCTCGCTTAAAGCATCTAATTGGTTGGAGATAACCAACAGTGACCAATGAGATTGGATCAACATATTAAATTAAAAAAAAGTGAAAGGTTTCTAAACCAAATTGTATATAAAAGTTTTGTACGTATATGTTAAAGATATGTAAGGACACTCCTGCGATTAAGTGGGGAGTACCTGCGGCAAGGTATGAGTAAAAAGTAGAACTCTCATTCTATACTATGGATTTTAGAGGTACCTAGGTGCTCCAAAATTTCCAATTTTATTTTACAATAAATAATAAATATTTATAGTGTGCATATGTTTATTGTATATAAAAGTTTGAAAGTTCAGCAAGTACAGCTTCTTAACAGTTTACTGTAAGAACTAAATTCATAAGCTGGTAGCATGATCTACTTCATAATAAGGTGATGGCTATAAGTTAAATTTTCATTGAATTTATAGCTGTAATAGGTGAAATATAAGTTCAATGGAAAGGTGTGCTTATTCTTTTTGTTGCGTTCAGTCTTTTACTTACAGTTATCCATTGGCATATCACTGTATTATTATTATTATTATTATTATTATTGTTAATATTATTATGTGTCAGTCTGTTTACAGTGTCATTCATAAAATGTCATTCATATAAGGTTCTCAATTGCCATGTGTGGTTGTAAATTGCCGCTATGTGGATATGATTATGTCTAGTATTTTTGGTGCAGATAAGGAGAAAATGGAATAGAGTGGATAGAAGACAAGAGAACATTGTGCATTAACTTAACTTAAAATCAAGATTTCTGAATAGAAATACTAATTTAGTTACCGTCTAACAATTATTTAAAATTTCTCACTGAAGCCCTTCTAAAGGGAAAAACATTGTATTGGTGGTTTAATTTGAGATGTTAGTAATCCTGTTAAAAAACATACAAATTGCATAATTTTATCTAATTTTAGAAATGTTAAAAAAAAACATAGATCCTTTCAAAATATAGATCCTTTCAAAACACATTTTGTTACAACCAAAACCATAGCAAGGGTTGGCGTTCATCTCTAGTTCTATAATTCCTACAGTGTATATACAATGCACAAAATTAAACTTAAATATGCACTCTAGTATTATTTATAACTTAGTCAACATGCAGTTAGCTAATAAACACCAAAAAATCTATCTACACAAAAATGATCTTATTAATACTCCATTAAGACAGCATGGAAAAAGCTGGGGCTTTCATTAAGACGCCATGATAGCCCCGACATGCAGTCTGAACGGCAACCCTGGCTGATTCTGAAAATTGTTTTTTCGTGACACATTGTACTTAAAGTTAGTGGTAAATTTAGGTTGATACAGTATGTATTTTTTCGTGAAAAATGTGCAAATTTCATGAAATTTTTGCTTGTAACACAGATAGTCATACCACTCAAAATAGTTACTAAATAATAATTTCAATATGTCTGCTTTTAACCATCATTAACTTTTGTTAGGATGAAGGGAGGCTCATAAACTTTTTTCACAATTTTAAGAAAACTAGGCTTCAGAAATTTAGGGACCAGTTCACATTTGATGTGGTTTTGAGTGGCCAGCTTGGTAGACACCCCCATAAATGACCCCATTTCATAAACTGCACACCTCAAAGTATACAAAACTGCATTTTGGAAGTTTATTAAACCTTCAGGTGTTTAACAGGATTTAAAGCAAAATGAGGGTAACATTCTGAAATTTCCCTTTTTTTTTTTTAGCAAATTTTCAATTTTAATCCATTTAGTTTTGGAAAAGGACAGATGTTAACCAGAAGACAAAACTTGAAATGTAATCCCCTGATTGCAATTATATGTGGTTGTAGAAAACTATTTGGGTACACAGTAGAGCTCAGAAGGGAGGTAACACCTTTTGGCTTTTTTAGTGCAGATTTTGCTGGAATAATTTTTGTGACCTTATAACATTTGCAGAGCCCCTTTTGTAACAGTACAGTAAAAAAAAACAACAAATGACACCATTCTGTAAAGAACACCCCTCAAGGAACACATCTATGGGTGTAGTGAGAATTTTGAGCTCACTGGTGTTTTGTGAAATTTGTTAACATTGGGACATGATTATTAAAAATGTCATTTTTTGCATTAATTTGTGGATTCACCCCAAACTTTTACTTTTCTACAAAGATTAATAGTCAGAAAACACCCCATAATCTGTGGCCCCATTTCTCCTGAGTTCAGCAATACCCCATATGTGGTTTTAAAACAATATTTGGGTTCACAGTAGGGCTCAGATGGGAAGGAACACTTTTTAGCTTTTTTAGTACAGATTCTGCTGGAATAATTTTTGTGACCATGTAACATTTGCAGAGCCCCTTCTGTAACAGTACAGTAAAAAACCCCAACAAATGAGATCATTTTGTAAAGAACACCCCTCAAGGAACACATCTATGAGTGTAGTGAGAATTTTGACGCCACTTATGTTTTGTAGAAATTTTAAACATTTGGGACATTAAAAATGAAAAATGTCTATTCCCCCATTAATTTGTGGATTCACATAAAGGGGGGAATTCACTAAACATTGATATCCATATATCGCCAGGCGATGTCGATATCTGTGGCGATTTAGCATTTTGTTTATTCAGTAAGTGTCGAATTCCTTATATCGCCATGTCTATTTCCTAAAATCGACAGTAGGCCATTCGCCACCAGAGTATGGGGATTTCACACATTTCCCTAGCCAGAGCAATGATTACTAATTGGGAACACTATTTAGGGGCCTCAGAGAGGTGTGAGATTCAATGTTAATCAATGGAAATAATAAAAATTTGTATACAGTACAAGAATGGATGGTTAAGACTGAACTCTTATCTGCAGTTTTTCAGAACATCGTGAAGTGCTGTCACTGGGGAGCCGTATATTGGAATGATGTGTAGAAACATAAAACTAGTGATCCTGACAAAAAGAAGGTTCAAAAAAAGAAAATAAACTGATTTGTAATACTGCATTAAATTGTAGGTAACGAAAAATGGTCTAAAATCCCAGTAATAGACATTCATTCAGGTTCCAGCATAGTAGGAAGTTTGCTTGTTTCATACTTTTGTTTTTGCAAACTTCCTACTATGCTGGAGCCTGAATGAATGTCTATTACTGGGATTTTAGACCATTTTTCGTTGGCTACAATTTAATGCAGTATTACAAATCAGTTTATTTTTCTTTTTTGAACCTTCTTTTTGTCAGGATCACTAGTTTTATGTTTCTACACATCATTCCAATATACGGCTCCCCAGTGACAGCACTTCACGATGTTCTGAAAAACTGCAGATAAGAGTTCAGTGTAATAAAACATTATCAGCCTTCCTAACTTAACCCTTAACTATGCTTTCTTGTACTGGTTTTTAATATGTACAAATTGCTGTACACATTACATACACATCTTGAGGAGCAGCAGCATATGCCGACATGTGGCATATGCTGCTACTATGAATGAAATAGCAGNCCATTCACTCTTTCCTGCATGAGTTATTTGATCACTGATGATTCATACCTTACATAAAACAAAGAAGACACTGCTGACCCTTTATTAATGTGCCAGGTAAAAATTTACTACAGCAGAAGCATTGATTCAAATTCCACAATGATGATGTTGCAGTAAATTCTACATGGCGATTTCTATTCCCCAGCATATAATCCCTAATTCGACGGTGAATTCTGCTCAATTCCCCTAAAACCATTCGCCATCATTCCCAAGGAATTTCAAATCGCCAATCCAAATCCACAGTTACTGAATACTAAACATCACCATGCACTGGCGACTTCATATCCCTGGCGAATGCTGCCGATATCAGATCCCTGCAGAAATCGCCGTTTAGTGAATTCCCCTCAAAATGTTTACATTTACACATAGGGTTATAGTAATACGACACCCCATAATTAGTTACACAATTTCTCCTGAGTACTGAAATATCCCATATATGATTGTAAAATGTTTTTAGGCACAAGGTAGGATTCACAAGAGAAGGAACGCCCATTTGCTTCTTGTAGTGCAATTGTGTGCTTTTGGAGTACCATGTTGCATTTGACACCCCCTGTTACATCAGTACAGTATAAACCCCCAACAAGTGATACTATTTTTTAAACTACACCCCTCAAGGAACTTATCTATGGGTGTAGTGAGTATTTTGACCCCACTGGTGTTTTGTAGAAATTTTAAACATTTGGGACATGAAAATTAAAAATGTAATTTTCATTCATTTGTGGATTCACCCCAAAATTGTGTAGGAAAAGCAGCCAATAATTTTATAAACGTAACAAGTTAAATGTCAAGGGACATATGAAAAATTTTGAAGCAGTCTTTAATGCACAGGCTAGGTTGTAAAAACCACTGAATTATTTCAAAGCGGGTCCTGGGCATGGCTGTACGCATCATTGGGGAGTAATATAAAATGTTGGTGCTCCAATAAGACCGTACAGTGGGTTTTTTGACTAACCACATATGCAGAACAATGCATAAGTAAAAACAAATGTCCCGGTCAGTTACTGGGGTCCACCTGCAGGGCTGGGAATAAACAGGGGTGGGGTTTTGGGCAATGTATTGCTCTGCATAAATATTTGTCTGCGTCACCATTAGCTGCACAAAATCAGGGGAGAAAAAAAAAATTAAGAAATCAATCTTCTTGAACCCGGATGCATAAAATTGGATCCCTGAGGTTGCAATTAAATCAGGGACCTGGGGCAAGTAGTGTTCAGGTGGGGTGATCCACAAAGGGCCAGAGGAGTACTAAGGGGACAATTCTTCAGTTCTTTGTCTCCTCCTCCTGGGGGGTTCTTCTTCTCCACTAGATGATGTTGATGATGAAGATGATAATCCAAGAATGGTATCATCTTCACTAGTGGACTCGGCTAAGAAAGCATATACCTCCTCTGCAGAAAAACTTCTGCTGCTGGCCATTTGTATTTATTTTATATAAAGATATTTAAATTAATATATATTTTTAATTAGGTGCCTTTTATATATACATCTGTACTTATATATGTGTATAAAGATGGTGATGGTGTATAGAGATGCACCAGATGCACACTGACAGGGGACTTTTAAATATTTTATATTTATTTAAATTAATATATTTTTAATATTAGGTGGCTTCTTTTATATATACATCTGTATATATCTGTGTATACAGATGGTGATGGTGTATACAGATGCACCAGATACACACGGAAAGGGGAAAGGGGACTTTTATATATATATATTTAAATTAATATATTAATATTTTTTTAATATTAAGTGGGTTTTTTTATACACCTGTATGTGTGTGTGTATATATATATATATATATACAGATGTTGGGGACAGGGGTCTTTTACAGGGTACAGGGATAGTGACAGGGACTAGGAAAATAGGGATATCAGCAATCAGTAATTAGTAAAAAAAAATCTCTTTTAAAACACTGATAAATCGCTCTCTAGCAGGAATGCTCTCTCCCTCTCCACGGCTCCAACAAGAGTGAGGAAGTTGGAACCAGGGATGAGAGTATTTCCTGCTTTTTTTGTTTTTATTTAATTTTTTTCTTACACTTTATTGGCTGAGTGGCTGGTCTGTGAAGACCAGCCACTAAGCCAATAAAGTGTAAGATTGCCTGAGGTGGGACCACCTAAAACGGTCCCCGGGCGATCGCTGGTAACGGCTGCTATTGTTTATGTATGGCGCTCGTCATTAAAGACCTTCCCGCTGTGCCGTATATATACAATATACGGCGTGCAAGGTTAGGGATATAAAACAGATATAGGCCCATCATGTGAGTAAGGGGGTGGGTATCTGCAGCTTATCCATTTTGTAAGATTTCACACTTAATTTACATGTAGATCTGGAGAGGGTTGACACAGTATGAAGCACGAATCACTTTGTAGATATAATTCAAAATCTATTCAAAGCAATAAATTAGTGGGGAGACAGTATTGTCTCAAGTATGTATCACTTTAATTAACAATGGTTTACAGCACTAGTCACTTTGTAATAATTTAAGAGGGTATGGAAAGCACTTGAATGTTACATTGGTAAGGTCAGGTTTTGAAATGAAGTGCACACCAGTATCAGTATTAGAGATTTTATGTTATTATAAAAATCTACATTATTAGAAATTGAATTAAAACTCAAACGAAAATAATGGTAATATCCCCACTGAATTAAAATAAAGACAAAAAGAATGTGAAAAGATATTAAAAAGTGGGTTAAATGTATTCACTCAAATTAAAATATATGAATCTGGACCAAATAGTTGCTGAAAGAGGGGCTGATGACAGACAGTAAGGCTGAGATATATAATAAACAGATATTTATATAATTAATTAGGGTATCATAAAATGTGGAGAATGTAGGATGGCACTAATAATAAGGGATATCACAGGGAGTAAGCAATAATCACATAAAGCCCTACAGCACCTACAGCCAGTGCTAGAGGAAACCTGAAATGAATATCAAATGATCCCTAGTGCATACACCCTAAATAAATGTACTTCGCTCAGCCGATGATTAAATAAATAATATAGTCAGTCATCAGCTCAAAGTAATGATAAAGTCATAAATCAATAACAATGGAGTGAATAAATTAAACAAACGCGTTTCGCTACGCTAGTAGCTTTCTCAAGGCGACATCGCACAGTGGCAGACTCAAACCAAGTGTCACAAACCAAGACCTCTTATTATGGCTATCTGTTCAATTCTATGTAATCAGGGGCGTAACTAGAATTTGGGGGCCCCATAGCAAAATTTAAGTGGGGCTCCCCAACTCAGGTCTCCGCCATTTTTATATAAAAATTTATTTATTATTTATTTATTTATATACAATATAAATATAATGTATTTATTAGTAATAAAAAAAAGTAAAAAAAATACTGGTACTGTCATAGAAAAGATACAACAGACAGAGGTCAGTGACTATAGGTGTGTGTATATAATGTATGTATGTAAAGTGTGTATGCATATAATGTGTGTATGTGTATGTCATCAAATTGTAGCTGCACAATCTATATATATATATATATATATATATATATATATATATATATATATATATATGTGGGGCTCCCCATCGCTGCCAGGGCCCGGGCCCCGTAGCAGCTGCACTCTATGCACCCATGTATGTAATATTATAGTTGTACTGCAAAGTGCAAACTATAATTCTGTAGTGGTAGTATACAACTTATATTTATTTAAAATATTATAATAATATTTTTATCTTTGATTACATTAATTAAGTAACGAACTATGTTTACTTTATCTTTGCTTAATTAACTTTACTTTTTTTTATTAGTCTTAGAAAGTATTTAGAAATATTTTTTGGGCTGAAAGAGGCCTTAGAGGGAATGTTGGATAGTTCTATTATTTAATCTAATTAATTTAAATTGTGCAGCACTTTAATTTAACTGTTGGTATATCAGAATTTTTATTGTAGTCTGTGCGGTGTGAACACTCCTCTGTGCATACAGCACACTTGAACAATTTGAAAAGTCCACCTCATATAGCATATTAGTATGCAAACATTAATTATACTGTTGGTATAGCACAATTATTATTGTGGCCTGTGCCAACCCCTTCTTGGTCAGAACAGCAGGATGGCTATAACTGTAGAGGCCTCCGTTTCCACCTTTCTGAGAAACTTTGGTATGAGAGGCACTGGTGGAAATGCATACACATGGGGTACTGCCAGGGACCTGTTAGAGCATCTATTTTGAGGGCCAGGGGATTCTGGTATCTTGAAAAGAATGGGGGCACTTGAGCATTGCAGTGAGTCGCCATTAGGTCTACCTGAGGAAAGCCCCAGTGATTCACTACATATTGGAACAAAGATGGATTTAACTGCCACTCTCCCGGATGACAGACTTTGCGACTGAGAGTCGCTGAGTATTGAGTTCCCCTGCTATATATAGTACGGAAATGCTGAACACGTTGAGCTCTGCCCACTGTAACACATGGTTTGTTATAGCCATAAGCGCTCTACTTCTGGTACCCCCTTGTCTGTTGATATAGGAAACTACTGCTTTGTTGTCTGACTGTATGACAAGAGATAGATGTTTGACTTTGTCATGAAAGGCATGGCATGCTTGAAGGACTGCCTGAATTTGTAACACGTTCGAATGAGCTTTGTTCTGCTGAGAGGGCCAAGTGCCTTGAGCCCAATCTTGGCCATAGAGAGCCCCACAACCTGTACCGCTGGCGTATGTAGTTAAGACAATATTCTGAGGTGGCTGTAGCGACCTTCCGGCCTGGACTAGATCCACTTGTAGCCACCACTGGAGTGATTGGCGGACTCTTAAGGGTAGTAGAATTACCTGCGAAAGATCTTTGCTGTCCTTGTTCCATCGCATTAGGAAGTTCAGTTGGAACTCTCTCAGATGAAATTGAGCCCATGGGAGCACTTCTAAAGTTGCTGACATTAGCCCTAGAGTTCCCATGTACTGTTTGGCTGATAGCCAACAGGCTTTTGAGGCAGACTTGACTGCCTTTAACAAAATTTCGGCTCTTTGTTCTGTCGGGGATACTGTCATGTTCCAGGAGTCTATGCATGTGCCCAGATACTGAACTCTCTGAGAAGGAACAATGTGACTTTTTTGGATGTTGATCACCAGCCCTGAGATCTTAGTACCTGAAGAACCCTTCTGGTGTGACATAGAGAATCCTCTACTGTAAAGGACGCAATAAGAAGGTCATCCAAATATGGCCAAACCATAATTCCTTCTTGCTGTAGACTTGCAATTAAGACCACTAGAACCTTTGTGAAGGTTTGTGGCGATGTGGCCAGTCCGAAGGGCAAGGCCACAAACTGATACTGATAGTAGAACCTGTAGATATGCGTCCTTCAAGTCTATTGTTGGCATAAAGGTGTTTCTCTTTATGTAGGTTAGGATAGTTCTTAGATATTCCATCTTGAATTTTGTGACTCTGATGTGCTCATTCAGGTACCTGAGGTCCAAAATTGCCCAGAATCCTCCACTAAATTGTTTTTACAACACAATATCGGGAGTAGACTCCCTGACCACCACTTTTTGCTGAACCATAGAGTCTAGGGAGAGGGAGACAGATTGAAGGTGTTTTTGAGGAGTTTTAAAAATGTTATCCTGTATGCACGATGTCTAAGACCCATTTGATGCTGGTGGTGGCTAGCCAAGCTGGTAAATATTGGGTCAATCTCCCCCCTACTGTAGGATACAGTGACAAGTTGGTGTCATTGGGAAGGACCATATGTCCTCTCTCTCTTCCCTGAAAGGGACGAAAATTAGCACGTCCACCAGTCCACTATCTACTAGAGATGAGCGCGTTCGGATCTGTCGGATCTCTGGGATCCGGGTCGAATCTGGGCAGGCTCGGGGGGTGCCTCCAGGGTTCCGAGCAGGGACCGAGGCAAAACCCCGTTGGTGTGACGTCGGATCTCGCGGGGTTTTGTATGCATTACTATTGCATACAAAACCCAGCGAGAACGGTGGGGCTCACGTCTCGCGGGGTTTGAGGAGCCATATAAAGCCACAGAGGGCTGCTCATTAATATAAGGTGGATGCTCATTAATATCAGGAAGCTGCTCATTAATATCAGGGGCTACTCATTATTAACAGGGGCTGCTCATTAATATCAGGGGGCTGCTCATTAATATCAGGGGGCTGCTCATTAATATCAGGGGGCTACTCATTAATATCAGGGGGCTACTCATTAATATCAGGGGGCTACTCATTAATATAAGGTGGATGCTCATTAATATCAGGAAGCTGCTCATTATTATTAGGAGGCTACTCATTATTAACAGGGGCTGCTCATTAATATCAGGGGGCTGCTCATTACTATCAGGGGGCTACTCATTAATATCAGGGGGCTACTCATTAATATCAGGGGGCT
>JABWIB010009539.1:4016-18019 GCA_016617825.1 Platyplectrum ornatum | reverse complement strand
TATATATATATATATATATATATATATATATATTATAGGATAGATTAATGTCTGGGAATGGGACTATATAATGTGTATATTGTGTTGTGTGTCACTCCTAAATCTTGATATGCCACACACATTCTAGAATGCCACCTTAGACCTCTAATTTACTTTATACAGTGTGCTAGCTGCTAATACTTAATATAACCTGCATATACTACAGCTACATTAAGGGAGGTTTCTGGGCAACTTTTTGCCAGTCTAATTTATATATGCTTTATATATGCTCATATACTGTACTGGAGGAAAGCTCTGACCGCAGACTTACTAATATGCAGGAACAGTGGCATCAAAACGAGAAGTTGACTAAACAAATATGTCCAGAAGTAATGTTTCAAACAATCCACAATTTCAACCATAACTTTAAGTTTAAAGGTGGCTGTGTATGTGGCTAAAATGATATCAGATTCCCTGTTTGATGACAGTAGTGGTTTTCCAATCACAAGCTGTCTGCTCTCTATGGAGGTAATGATTAGAGACCTCAGGCTAATTGTACTGTACATATTAAGATCTTGCTGATGTAGTGGAGGACCATAGCTGAGTAGTAACTGGTACAATATTACAGAAAATAATTATAAAGACATGTACATGAGTTGTCGGGATTATCACTAATTATTTTACATGATCATTTTAGGTTTGATGACCGTATGCAGTGTATATAAGAGAGAGACCATGGAAATTACACCATGTTGAAATTTAGAGGTTGTGGGGGGAACAAATGCATTTTATCCTTTACATGCAGGAAGAATACTTTGATTTTACCTACCGCACATGTACTTTTCAACTGTTATTAAAAAGAAACAACGAAACTTATCAGCTTTGAAATTTACATGTAATTCGCCAAGATTTTAAGTAAATTTCCACCTTTTAATTTTGAAACTCTGGAGCATCCTTTCATTGTCCCCATGTGAATCGGTTACAATTGGACACATCTGAGCATAGCAAGAACCATTGTGGGAAAACCCTATACTTTCACATACATATCAATACCTTGTAAATAACTGCTGGTAACACAGTGATATATCGATAATTATGGCATATACCCTTTACAGTTGTTCTCTCTCTATTTCAATGCTGGAAAAGAAAGTGTTTTAGTCTAGAAAGGATGAATTGAATAGTAACACACGTGGCTATGATGATGAAGAACGTTACATTCATTAAATTCATTTATTCCATTTTAACACTTCAATCAGTGTAAAAATGTTGCACTGCCTTAATTCCTTGTTTTATAAATCTGCTTAATTAATGAGCTAATGTGCATATTGTATGTGCCAATTCCTGTCTTCAAAGGAACACTGTTTTTAAAATACAAGTCTCATTTCCAATATGGATCTAGTTCCTCTGGTAGGGTCCTATTGATACATAAATTATGGGGATACATTGAAAATATCTTAAGGTAGGGATCTGCTTGTGAAAGCTTTTACAAGCGTGAGGACACCATGGTTCTGATCTGTTCAGAGCTTTGGGGATCAGAAGTAGAAGCTGCATTGCAGGGGTTCCCTCAGAAATTTACATTGGGCCCAGCCCTAAAATTACCTCTGAATGTACCTATTTCTTTACATGCGTTCTCCATACTTACAAAGTGACTAGGTTGATCTGTAAGACTCTTGACTGAAAAAGTGTCCAGTTCAGTACAGAATAGCTAATCACAAGGTTTTCCCACTTATTTCCCCAGAACACAGCCCTGTGTAGCAGAACAGTTTGATCCCATATGGGATCTCCTAAGTAACTTGGCCAAGTATATGTCTCCCCATTTCATATCTATATATTTCAGCAAGTTTCAAACATGAAAAGAAAACTAACAGTCAAATAAAACCCAATATCAATTAATTAATATTACCAGAAATATTCTGCATAAAGCCCTCCAATGCTTTCAGCCAGGGCTATTATTTCTTTGTGTTTGCTTTGACTACAGCCAACAAATGTGCCAGCAACTTATTTATATTCAGTCTTATCTTTGATTCATGATTTATGTTGACTGAATGTTTTATGAAGTTGTCTGGAAGTACAGCCAAAATAGCATTTCAGAGAGCCGGCTCTTAAACAAAAATATGGTGGAAAGGTAAATGTCACTGTTTTCTGGAGTTGTGATCTTATTTATAGCGAGCGCAGGCGGGTTAAGATATATGTGTAACTAGTGGCTAAATTGTATGTTTAGAAATAGTGGTAAATGGAGAATTAAGTCTGCAGAGTCAGTCAACAGCTTTTATCAAAATGAAAGTGTAACTTTATATATAATAGAGCCAATATGTCCGGCTATAAATAATAAGCTAAAGTGCCCATAAGATAACACTGGGACATCACTGTAAAGACGATCTACTATCTGACATTTTATTCAGTCTCTACTATGTTGCTGAAATACAGAAAAATTGTCTAGTCCAGCAGCTTCCGAAGTGTGCTCCCCAGTCCTTTCATGTTATGTGTACTTCAGCTTATTATTTACGACTGATCATATATTTGTTCTAATATATAGAAAGCGTGTGTTCACAGAGGTGAGTCCGGGGAACTCACAGAAGCTGCAGTGAATGATGTTCCAGCGTCCTCGCTTCATGCAGCCGCTGTGCAAGTTTAGTGCCAGTCAAATCACAGCAGTTACAGGGAGATTGGCTGCGTTATGGAGGTCAATATTGCCCCTCTCCCTGTCTCTTTGAGTAATAGTAGAAAGTTGTAGAGACTTAGGATCTCAATACTTTGAAGTTTTAGCACAACATGTATGCATTCAAAGGAGCACAGGCCAATCAGTACATGGAAGCTGCAGGGAGAGAGGCTCTTCAGAGGTGTCAGTGTAGCATAAGCTATCTCCCTGCTTCTTCTATGCGCTGGCCCAATCTTTATTCATGGAGGAGCTACTGTACAGAAGAAAAGGCTGCAGCATAGCTCCTCGAGTCCAGGGTTGATCATACTGTCAGCATAGCACAGCCTCTCTCCTTACAGCTCCATGAAGCTTGCTGTGACAGTATAAGAACAAGTTTAATTTTCAATCATTGCTTTAGAAGCTCCCCATTTACAAAGGAGGCTTTACAAACCACAAAGCATTGGTAAGGTATAAGCCAGGAAAATGAAAAAAAGTAGTTAGATAAAATATAAATGTAATATGTCTGTTGAGTTGTTACGACCCAACTACATGAAACAGGTCTGTTCAGTAAATAGCTTAGCCTAGCTCAACTCAGCCACCTAAAAACAAAGCATCAGTTGGAAGGGACCGGCTTATTTGTAGTTGATCATGCATGCTACATGATTTATACATAGTACTCAATTCACCAGATTCAGCATTTCATAATGGAAAGCTTTCCAATTGTAGGGAAACAGTGCAGGTAGCACAATGCAAATCCATGTGGTGGGAGGGAAAAGGTATGGTAATCATACAGTATGGACTGTGTTTAGCCCTTACATGTGTTCCTAACTACAGCATCACCATTTTAGCGTAGGTCCAGATCCGGTGTGAGCTACTAATAGAAGCAACTGTCAGTTATTTTATTTAGTCCTTACAAAAACTCTCCATCTTATGGAAACACATGAGCGCAATGCAGGAGGGACTTTCTATAGGAGGTATCCCGTACCAGGCATCACAGCGATTTTACTGCTAGCCACTCCTCTCAAACACACAGACTTACACCAATATGTGTCGGAAAGTCTGGTTGATAATAATAAATAAGGAGACCATGGGTATAAAAATGCATGCCTTTAACTTTTGCGTTAAATGACGCGGCGCAATGTATCATACATATGTATGAATGAACATTTGTTATTTGCAGAGGTTTTGTAGAGTGTAATTCTAAAATCATCATCAATCAATTGTGTATTTTCCTGGCTATAGAGGTTTAATAAACAAAGAAAGAGATATAGTATTGCAGCACGACCAACAGGAACATAATAGAAAGCATTTGGCGTTAACTTGTTTCTATGCTGAAAAAAAACATCTGTTTACTGAAACAATGATGTCATTAGTGTTTACTGGCCATAATCAGTTGTTTCTGTGTAAACATTTCATGAGTTACGCAGCAGAAACCCGAATCAACACGCCCCCCCAAAAAAAAAAAAAAAAATCATTGGGAATAATTGTGTATGTCCTGCTTACTGGGAATAATTGGGAATAATTGTGTATGTCCTGCTTACTTTTACTAATAAAGAATAAAAGAAAAGAAAAAGAAATAAAATGTAATAAAGCTAGAATGTGAACAATGCTAAATGGGTAATTGCTAAATCATGTCGACAAAAATTCTGTGTCTTATTATTATTAGCAGTAGTATTACTACTATATGTAAAATAATTATTATTATTGTATTTTAATACAATTTATATTAATATGTAACTATTAATATTCGTTGATAGTTACACTTGTCATCAGTACTTTACCTGTCAGTGTACCATACGGCAGACAGATTGTACTAGGTAATCCAGAGCTTAGTATGATGACATTAGGGCTCCTACACAGGATGTGAAAGAACATTTGCAGGTGATGGGGGGTAACCCATAGGATAATGACATAACATAAGACAAGGAAATAAATGTACTGATGTATCAAATTTAACAATACTTGGCCTGTGTTGTATTATATTTGCAAGCTTTCCTTATCCAAAATTATGTATCAACTCTTGAGCTCTGATACATTATACATTATACCTACATAATTTACTTAAATTAGCACTTTACATAGAGACCATGCACATATTAATATAGCCTAGAGATATAAAAACAGGTTCATCATTACTGCTCTAGGTGACAGGTAACTAGACATTGTGCTTTCCACATATTTACAAGGTTTCCCCCCATCTTTTTATTTCTGGCTTATTCATAGCAATCAGAAAAATATAAAATGATATATAACCGTTCTGACTTTTTTTTATGAATTTGAAATCCATTAGAACACTTATTACAGTAAAAAGTACATTAAAACCCGTGATATATATATATATATGTATGGATTAAGCAGAGCATGGTTATAGCTTTTTTGACAGANTAATATTGTAATTTACTCAAATCTCCTGGCAAGTGAATCATTTTTAATTGAAGGTAATCTGGAAGTAAATGAGTTTCTAACTGTACCTATATAAAGTACACATGTTAAGCGCTTAATAAACATTCTTGACTGACAAATTAAATAAGGTCTCTTACAATGGCTGCAATTGTTTTACTCCACAGAAACATCATCATTTTCTATAAACATTATATTGTTAAAAGCCATCCCTTACCAAACACATGGGACTTTTATTTTAATGACAATGTTTGGTATATATTTAATGGGTGAATAATATAGAGGAAGAGAGAAAATTAGAGACAGAAAAGGGGGGAATATACATAACAGGTAGAGTTTACAGATTTGCATCATGTATTTGTATGTATAAAGCACTGTATATATATATTGTGCTAGTAGACTATATAATCTTGTAGTATATTAGTGCATATTTCTTTGTGTACACTGTACATTTAGAGTGTGTTTGTGTTGATATTTAAGCTTTAGAAACTGGAAATTGGTCTGCAGCTATGCATAATGAAAGAAGACAGAGTCACTAGTAGTTATTATACATTCATTTTACCCCCCCCCCCCCTGCAATTCTACATGGTTTTATCCATGAAAGTGTAAGTCATGAGAGCGTAAAGATCTGGCCCAAAGACCAGTATATGCGTAGTGCACTGACTGAGTGAGAATGAAGCCTACTATGCTGGCTGGAGAAGACCATCTTCTGTAAATTTATGTGGCCATTGCCAAGTAGACAGGAATAAGAAATGGAGAAACAAGAATGATTGGAACAAAGAATGGGGAACACCTAGAATTGTTGGTAGTCGCAAGTCAAGGCAGGAGACAGACTAGGAAGGACAGGTAAGCAAAGGAGAGGCTAACACTATAACCAGAACTGCACTGCCAGAGTTTTGAAGTTTGGCCAGCAGCTTCCAATTACACTATAAAAAAGTTTGGCCAGCGCAATTACACTATAAAAACACCAAAGGTGGGTAAGTGCCTGATGGCACACTGCAGACTATGCTCCCAAACATGGCTAATATGCATTCCATCCTGTGTGATGGCATGCTAGGGGAGAGTGCCATTACCTTTCCATGGTGCCTAGGGACAGCAGTGAGGACCCGGAGGAAACCTACTCAGACACGGGTAGACCATATTGGCACCATATTGGGCTGCATAGGCAGGGTCAATGTATGTTGCTTTTTAAAGATGGGTACAAGACAGAATTTTTGATCTTGACAAAATCATTTGCCTAAATCCTATCAAGATTAAGAAAATATAAAAAAAAATATTGCACTAGCTTGTAACTTATCTATTTATTCTAATCCACTACGCTATTCCCTAATACCCATCATATATATTTATAACTGCTAAACAATTATTTGCAATTTAATAACAATATTCTAAGAAATAACCTTATTATACAGTGAACATTTTTAGAAGTGCCCCCACCCTGGAAAATTGGAGCTGAAGACCGGCCATGTTGCCAATTACACATACTAGAAATAGGAAATAAAAAGGAGTTGTAGACATTTGTTAGATACATGAAGGGCTGTATATTTGGGTGGGGGGTAGAAATGGCTACCTAGGTTGCGAAGTTGAAAAGAGAACTGTACACATGCCTCATGTATTTGGGAATAGGCATATTAATGAACCCTGTGTGACATCAGTATGATGATCCATGGGTATCTGCTTCTGTACAGAATTGCCATATTGTACAGAAGCAAATCACCACAGTGATTTTAAAGTAGGGTTCTCTACACATGAGGGAGCGTTTACACAACATGATTACACAGTTTGCCAGGAGATCTGTATTCACCTCAAAGAGCAGCATCCAGTGGTGTATGCACAAGTGACAATACAGAGTTGCAAGTTACAACGGCAACAGCAGGACAGTAACACAGGTCACATAATATAGTCCTATGATCACATTTTTAACTAAATTGACACATAATTACAGGCAGGAGGAGTTGGGATCTTTCGTTGTNTTATAAATCTCCAGTTGAGGGTTGGATATTATAAGTAATTATGGTCCAGAACCAGATGTAAGAAATTCCAGATTCCACTCCCCTCATTCGCACATGACTTCCATCCACAGAACCCTAACCTATGGACATTGGAGTCATGCATAATAGAGGATCATGCTTAAGGGATTAAGCTCACCCCACATGTAATCTAGACATATGTCCTGTTCCCTTGTATATTAGTACTTACTAAAAATTTTTGCAACCTGAAACATTTAATAAATGGCTGCAGATGATTTTTTCTCCTATCTTTGATGATGGAACCTTTTTATAACCTATCGCATTAGACACTTTTTACAACTACAAGCAGAACCTAGAGTTTCACATATTCTCACAGTATATGTGTGACATAAGATTGTCAGCGTGCCAGTGGCAATAACATGATCCATTCATGGTGAGATTGTTCTAGAAATATATTTTAATAGTCACATATGCATATTGCAATATGTAAGAACAGAAATGTTAAATATTAGTTCATTATTACAGCTCCACAACTACGTTACATACAGGTAGATATGCGACAGAAAGATTATCATGCTACGATGTAACAGTAACAATGTGTGTCACATTTATGTTATTTTTAATACAAAAGATTAAAGAGAAAGGTGGTGTAAGATTTCTTCATCCTGGAGAATGATATTTCCATACTACATACCCAAGATTGTGGAAATATTTGCAGAAGAAGAACATGGTCTTTCAGTGACATTTGTAAGAGAAGTGAAGTAGAGGAAGGATTATTTAAATTTGCTTGGGGTATGAAGAAGATGCCTTTAAAGGTCATTCGCAGATTTCTGGGCAGCGCATAACTATAAATTAAAGAGAAATCTTTTGCTGAGCCCAAAGACAGCAAAAGTGTCATAAAAATAAAAATAATAAATAAAACCATATGTTTTTTTCTTATTTCTTCTTATTTTTGTCTTATTTCTTCCCTCCGGAATACTCCAGAATACAGACACAGCTGAGTGTCCAGACTTTCCTTGACTTCGATGCGTGTCAACAAGCTATGCACCTCACCGAGCAGAGTTATGGATTTTGGCATTGTGGAGGATGGGGCCAGGATGTCATGTGTTGCAGTAAATCGATTTATTTAGTCTTCCTTCCCCGATTCACACTGAGCTGCACATAAAGCACTAGGCATGGATTGTGCAATACATCACCAGGGGCAGAGCTTAGCGGTGCGGGTCAACCATACCAGTGTACACTGGCCCACTTCTAGCATTGATGTGCACAGAAAAGCAAAGCCCAATGTAGCTATGTGTCCAAGACAAAAACCAAAAACTAGTGCAGGGTTCTTAACACGTAATGCTGCTGGTAATGATGGTTCTGATTTGTTCAAGAGATGCAGTCTTACTGCACTAGAAGTACAGTCAACAATTAATTTAGCAATAAGTTGTTATTGATTTAAGGTTATGTTACACAAATAGAAGTATAATGTACAAATAGTACAGTATTAATGTAAGTTGTAATGTAATGGTTCCTTTGCAATCTTGCAATCTGAGCATGTACAATATGAATTAACATAAAGGTATGGCATTATTTATTACAAGGTTCTTAATGTTGAAAAGGTAAAACTAAAACAGTATTGGGAGGATTACAGAGTCTCCAGAAATTATGCCTCTACACGATCAATCCTAGAGAAAGACTGTTTAGAACATGCATGTACACACTAATTCAAAGAAACATGTTTCAACGTTAAATGGAATCTGTTTCAAAATTAGTTTCATCTGCAACTTGATTCCTTAAATAAATAAATACAGAAAGACTTACATCTCGGCTGTAGTGACAGTACGCCAGCCAACTTCTCAATTTCATGGTTGGTTATTTCTACGACTGCCATTTACAGGGTTCCTTAAAGGTCATCACTAAGAGAAATTCAATTGTATTAAGGTGATTGCCCGACTCCATCGTTGTGGTTTCAAAGCATGAAAACTATTTCTTTAGATGTGCAGGGATCGCACATTCAAATCGACTAATTATTAGAAATACTGGCACAATATGAAGATGGAAAAGGTTAATACAAACAGATTACAAGACCACCAAGACTAGCATACATGGATGGTCTGATATAGAAACATGTGTGGGATCATTTGTAATTCAAAAGATTAGAGTACTGCAATACAGACAATATATAGTGGTTCCTGCCGCATATCATGGCATGCTTAATTTACATAAAACTCAATGTAAACCAAGATTACATTGAGACTGAGGCATGTCATAAGGCTTTACCATCTAAGGGAAAAGGATTGTTTGCCGTTCCAATAGTTTTAGTACTCAACCAGTGTAATGTGTACAACTGGCGGTACGTAAACTACTCTGTGATGGTACGCAAGACAACTGGACTGAGTTATGGCATCCAGAAATATTTATATTTTAAACATGATCAATTGATGTGCTAATAGTAGGATCATAGTGAAGGAAAAAGGGAGAAAAGAATAGGACTGGTCAGTACAAAAAAAAAAAGGTTGAAACGCATTGTTCTAGTACATACAAGGCCATGGCTAATATAATGTAGTACACTCGGACAATAAGAATTGTTTAATACTCAATGCAATGTTGAATTTGGCGTAATAGGTGCAATAAACTTTGTTTGGCAATATAATATTAATCTGAGCAAAGACTTGGTTATACAAGAGAAGAAAAGGATCAGGTTCTTCTGTCATTATACAAAAGGATACATAGGGATAACTTCTTATACTTCTGTGATGTACATTGAGGATTAAATTAAACATTGAGAAGAGGCAAAGAAAAGAAGAATCCTCCTACTAGTGCACTTGAATTTATATGAAAATGGTATATCCTTTATTTCAAAGAGTTTCTTCAATCCTTGTGGAAACACTGAACAGTGAAATATTAATAGTTGGGGGTATTGATTGATCCCAATGTCCTACAGTGTAGAAATACCAAAATAATAAGTTACAAACAGGAAAAGATAGACAGATACCACACAAATTAGTCTTACTAGATAAGCTTGACCAGATATAGGTGAAGATGCGTAGTATGGTATAATCTACAATAATTGTAAATGATACAAAATTACACATTACACATCTGCACCTATAAGTAATTAAGCTTATCTATTAATAATTTGTGATGTTTCTGTTTTTAACTTATTTTTTCAGTGTTAGCACGCTGTAGGATATTGTAATTAATGCAGAATTAAAATTCTATTAAAAGAAAGAGAGAGGAAACATTGTTAAATGATGTTATAAAGGATGTTATAAAGGATATTCCATTTTAATAAAAATCATAGTGTAAATACTGGCACAGCTTATGTATATCTAATATTTAAAGTAAGTATTGCATTTGCATTGATTGTTATGGAGTAAATTATTTGAAAAGGAAAGTAATTCTCTTTGTCCTAAGTCTACATAAATCCTATTGTATAATGAGTAACAATGGGATTATAATGACACATATTATTATATTTCTTGACACATGTGATAACTAGTCCCAGAGAATTGCAATTACATCTATAGCTATTTATAAGTGATACCAACTAATGCACTTATTAGTGTGGGACCATAATTTAGGACCCCTGTTTTAGGAATTTCTGTATGAGTAAGAGGCACATACACCTGCACGCATACAGAACTTACAGAGGTAGTGCTGGGGGAGCAGCTGGGCTCCTCTTCGGTGCAAAGCTGAAGCTGCAGATAATATATATGGTATATATGGGTTTAATATTTTCTTTTTTGGGCACCACTAAAATAGTACTAGTGCATGGTCCAAACATCAGTACCAATATATATTGTTCTAGTGCCCAGCTTAAGGATCTTAATCAAAGCTGCCACTAGTAATTTCACCCAATGACCAAAAACCAAGTGGCAATTATCTCATTTTATGGTAATTGGTAGAGGTGTATGTGTAAGATTTGTTTTACCAAACTCTGTTTCTAATATTACACAGTATCCTCCAATGTCAGATATCTGATAGCTAAGAACCATCTAATGTTGTACTAATGCCATCTTATAGGCCTGGAACTCATTAAACATGTACCTAAATATGTCATCATACATTTTGGGTCTGTTATTACTGAATCCAGAGCATGTTTCCCAGTCCTGGTAATATCCATTGCTGCCTGCCTTTGTATTTCTCTTTGTACTTTGCCCATCTGAAACTTGTACTTAACATAACTATGTGAAAACATACCATTGTCTCCCGTACCTGTGGGTCCAGCTCCATTGAAGCTCCATGAATGAGGCTTAGGTTATTCATGTATTACTCGCAGTGGGAGGGGTCCAGCCAAGATATAGTGAAACCATCTACTAAATGGTAAGTAAACAATCTTAGCAACTTTGGGGAAAGTTGCAAGTGGACACATTTGTATATGTAAATTAATCATCAAGATCACAGATATACCAACTAAACTGTCACACATCCCTCCCATAGATGTCCCTTTGTAAATAATTCACATTGATTCCTCAAATTGACATAGTTTACATCCAATATCACACACCTTTACACTACTACATGGGTGAAATATGCATCAGGGGAAATGTATATCGGTACATATTTCTACCTTCTTTATGCAAATGCATTTACTCATGTACCACTTCTAAGCATGGAAAGTGTCCTACTGGTTTACCTGTTTATCTTTTTTATAAACCTTTAAATCCCCAGTAAATTCCTTTATCTTCCAAAATATGAATCAAAGCATTTTGGTTAATTAGTTTGGGCTGAGAGCTTATAAATACCAAGAAATCAAGTTATTTCCAGCATCAAACTCTACGTTTCAACGTTTATGTGTGTTGTTAGTGTGTTGCTGTTAAACAACATAGAGCTCTAATGCCACGGTCCAGACTAAAGACATATCAGTGTATAAAGTAAAATCCATGTCAATAGACCATATTTACGTAGTTCCTAGTCACCGTAAACCTCAAAGTCATAAAAGAGCTATATAAAAGTGGTAGAAAGGGAACAGCTACTGAAAGACATTCCTGAGCAGTCACTTTATAGTACCGCCACTTTATTAACCCTCTCTGTGCACATACTGGACACACCTTTCTGGACTCTTTTGTAAACCCTACTGCTTAAAATGCTTTCTATTATGTGTGCAATTTATTTTATATCTCTGATCCATTCAAAGTAAACTTCAAAGTATGTATTGTTGTACACTGATTTCTGATAAATCATATTGTTACATCTGACAGTGTTTCCTCTAGTGTCCACTACCTTTTCCTGCCAGCATTCCTTTTCACATCCTAATGGACCTTTCTTCTCCACATTATTTATTTTGTCACTGCTATATACTTCCTTACCTCCTCTTCTGTTAGCTGGCAATATGTTACCAATACCAGACCAGCTTCATATCTCCATACATATCATTCCAACTTAAGAAAGTCAGGTCAAACTCAAAAATTACTGTCGTGCATGAGTGCATTCAGAGTTAGTCTTTATGGATGGAGGGAGTCATATACATTTTAAAGTATGACACCCTTATGTGTAGTGATGTGATGTTTTCAGGGGTCTCCCATATAGATATCGAGCTGCAGCATTAACAGCTCTTGCTGACTATGTAAGGTCCACTTAAGTTGTGTAGCAATTCTGGCTATTATTAAACATGCTGTGTAAAGGGCAGTAATTGAAAGGCAATCGTCAGCAATAAATAACTATTACCACTGCCTCTAGCCCATACTAAAATATACTGCATGATCTGGAATGCAATACAGCAGCATTATTGACTTATATACAGAAATTGTTGGCAGTAATGAGTTATTGCTTTAATAACAGTGCTTCCAGCATAATTTGTTTAATTGCCTGGAATGCAACATAACAACAATATTGACGGTTATATTAGTTCTGAAACAAATATGGTGGTCTTGATGTTCAAAGCTTGCATTGCCATTGAGTACACAGTAGTGATATTGATTATTGCAAATTCAAAGAAATAATACGGTGTTACACCAGTGGTTTCCAAAACTTACTCACTTGGAGGCATCATAATCAATCAAAATAAGTCCTATTTTAAAGGGTTTGAGTCAAAATAGTGTAATAACTATTTAGGTAATACTTCAGGTTGATACTAAATCTTGTGTAGCCCCTATACAAGAGGTAAAATTGGATTTCTAAGAAGCAACGCCATACATACAGCAATAACAGAACAGGGTCACACCCCACAATAGTGTTACTACAGTATTGCTGTATATGGGACCAATATTGGGGGCATGTTATTTTTATGTTTTATACAGTCTTTTTTTTTTATCATTGTTAGAATTAAATTAAGACATTAAAAAGACATCATGATGTTTTCGTTTTTAGGCAATCAAAGCTTTACAAAGCCAGTCTACAATGTCACCTCATTCAGATAAATCCCTACACTTAATATTAAAATTCTCTAACACTGTACTTACCTCCCTCTCACATTCTTCAGCATGTAAAATTAAACTGAGCGCTTGAACGTGATTAGTTGCTATGGGCAACATCTCCATCTCCAACTCCCTGCTTAGTAAATTTAGGCCCATGACTTCCTCCTCTGTTGTCTCCCTCCCCATGAACTCTTTCTGGGTTGTCTCACTCGTCATCGTATCCCCAATGCTGCCCTGTAATATTATATTTTTATTAATTAATACTATATTCAGTATACACAGTGATCGCGTTAACGCGTCTACACGCGTCTCTGACGCGTTCATAATGTATATTACTCGTTGAGATTGGTCCCATTCGTATTTTCACGCAGGGACCAATCAGCGCCATTATCCTGTCTATGGCATAAACCATCGGTCTAATACCGCGGTCTATGCCACACAAACGCTGCCCGGCGCAGCCTGCGGTCACTGGGACTTCAGAACAAGGCTAACAGCGCGTCCTCTGCTGAAGCCAGCAGTAACTTTAACCAATCAGCGCTCTCACTGCCGGCAGTAGCAGACGGCGCGCTGCTAGTCTTGTTTGAAAGTCCCAGTGTCTGCAGGCTGTGCTGAACAGCGTTTAATGACGCTGCTGGAAACCTTAATGACTCCAGCTCCTGGAGTCAATGAGGA
>JABWIB010009537.1:14664-24747 GCA_016617825.1 Platyplectrum ornatum | reverse complement strand
CAAAGTGACAGCGCAGCTGTGTAGTGACAGTTCTGGATGAATGGATCTGTAATTATTATACTTTGGATATATTTAGTTCGGGATGATTGAAGCAATGCTGATTGCTGTGGACAGTCCACCAATGGTCATGCCACATGCATATACACGCAGCTGGTGTGTGACCATCATGTAAACACAACCTGTGTCTTGGTCAGGTAAATGACGGGAGTTTGACCATCTCATCCATTGGCCGGGAAGACCGAGGATCGTACACCTGCCGCGCCACCAGTATTCAGGGAGAAGCTGTCCACAGCACACGGATTCTAGTACAAGGTAATGGCGCTCCCCCGGGCCCTGCCCTCCGCTGGCTGCGCTCCAGGTGACAGCATGCGCCGTTTCTGGCAGCTGAGGTAATGTTTGTCANTGTCCCCAGGGTCACCCTTCATTGTTTCCCCTCCTGAGAACATCACCGTGAACATTTCCCAGGATGCTCTGTTCACATGCCAAGCCGAAGCGTATCCAGGGAACCTCACCTACACGTGGTACTGGCAGGAGGAAAATGTCTTTTTTAAGAAGTAAGTTTTGATGGGGGGGATGTAAAGTGCACTATTTAACCCTTTCCAGTCCTTTCCATAGATCACATGAGACCATTATTTCTATTATTACACTGTACTATGTGTATTGTGCTGTTGATGTGATTGCACATTGAATGTCACTTCTGCTGTGTTGTGTAGAGAGATTGTGTATTGTCGCAGCATAATGTGATGTAGTTGTTGCGGTGCTGTGTGATTTTTTTTTTTTTTTTTTTTATGGATGGGGTTATACTACATTGTACATGTTCCTGTAGTGTGTGTGCGGTGTTACACTGGACATTGTTCCTTTAGTGTGTTTGTAATGTTACGTTGTACATTGTTCCTGGTGTGTGATGTTACATTGTACGTTGTTCCTGATGTGTTGTGAGGATACACAGATATTGGAGGTTGTTGTGTTGTGTAGATTGTGATATAATGTTGTGGATGATTTGGTGGTTGCTCTTTTCTGTGTATTCAGTGTTATAGGGGCTCAATCACTGAGCTCTTTCTATGTGTTTGTTTCGCCATTCAGTGACTTGAAGCTGCGCGTTCGCATCCTGATAGACGGCACCCTGATCATATTCCGCGTGAAGCCCGAGGATGCCGGGAAATACACCTGTGTGCCTAGCAACAGCCTTGGACGCTCCCCATCCGCATCCGCGTATCTTACTGTCCAATGTGCGTGTAAGGGGCGGGGCCATGCAAGAAAGACGGCGGGTCTTTAAGTTAATATTTCTTGAACTGGGGGGGTGGCAATAAACTCCTCATGGGCGGAGTCTATGGGTGAACTGGCCAATCAGGGGCCAGGAAAAGTCTAATAAATGGCTTGTTATTCCATGTCTTGTCCCATTAGACCCTGCGCGAGTAATGAACATGCCACCTATCATCTATGTCCCTGTCGGTATTCATGGTCACATCCGCTGCCCTGTGGATGCTGTGCCGCCTGTCACCTATGTGAAATGGAATAAAGATGGCCGACCTCTGAGGACTGATAAGGTAAGAAGTGCAGGCTGTGTATTAGGACAATGGGGTATTGCTTGTAAGAACCTGTGTATAAGGAGGTCATATAGGAAATGTTGCCGGGTAGACTCCTGGCCTTGTCCCTCGTCCTCTGTAGCGTGTCCAGGGTTCGGTACCCGGAGCCTGTTGTACTGTCCTCTGNAGGCCTCCTCTCACCCGCTGCTCTGTGTTCAGTTATCAGGCTGGAGACTCTTGGAAGACGGATCTATTCACATTGAGGAGGCGACAGAGGAGTTGCTGGGCACGTACACCTGTGTGCCTTATAATGCGCTGGGGACCATGGGCCAGTCCCCTCCTGCACGGCTGCTGCTGAAGGTGAGACGAAGCCATTCGTCTGTATTAAAGCTGTTCATATTAACTTTATTACACTAGTATCATGTCAGCGTGCATTCTACTTCATATATTCAATTTAAATTCAATTTTCCTTCCT
This sequence comes from Platyplectrum ornatum, assembly GCA_016617825.1. Taxonomy (NCBI): domain Eukaryota; kingdom Metazoa; phylum Chordata; class Amphibia; order Anura; family Limnodynastidae; genus Platyplectrum; species Platyplectrum ornatum. Next base: position 22,746 of record JABWIB010009537.1, on the reverse strand, counting down.
GGTCTGGATGCGTTCTATTACCAGGGACCTGGTCCCTTCCTCCTTAATACATGTGACAGCTGCTATCCTATTCCCTCTGTCTCTTCTCTGTTCCAAGCTATGCATGTGTAGTTCCTCTGGTGTGTGACACAGGCAGTATATTAGTGTCGCTTCTCTGCTATAAGCTATACATGTGTAGTTCCATGTTTCATCTCACCTGTGCTCTGCTCCATGTCGCCCCCTGTCTGCAGGACCCGCCCTATTTCACGGTGCTGCCTGGATGGGAGTATAGACAGGAAGCTGGGAGAGAGCTGCTGATTCCTTGTGCCGCTGCTGGAGACCCTTTCCCGACCATCTCCTGGAGAAAGGTACTGAGCGACCAATCATAGCTACAGGATGGAAGCGTGTGACGCGTGACAGGCCTGACAATGACTATCCCTGTATCCTGATTATCTGCACGCAGCTGCCACCTAGTGCTAGACCCTGGTCCTGCATGTCTCTTTCACTGCTGTATACTTCCAGTAAGATCACATTGGTCCAGTTCCTTCAAACCACCAGAGGAGTCAGGGGAGACTATATTCTGTCTGTTATATGTCGGGACACTATACTCTGTCTCTGTTATATGTCGGGACACTATANTGACTATATTCTATGTCTGTGTTCTAGGTCGGGAGACCCTCTTCCAGTAAGCACAGTGTGCTGCCCAGTGGCTCCCTACAGTTCCGCTCTCTCAGTAAGGAAGATCACGGAGAATGGGAATGTGTGGCTAGTAATGTTGTGACCAGTATCACTGCCAGCGCTCACCTCACTGTTATTGGTAGGTACAGATGCATTGTGATAACGTGGTATCATGTGCTATGTGCTCATACGCTCTCTACGCTTTCTTTAGGCACCAGCCCTCATGCCCCTTCCAATGTGCGAGTCCTGGTGTCTATGAACACAGCCAACGTCTCCTGGGAGGTCGGGTACGACGGAGGATTTGAGCAGACATTCTCAGTTTGGTATGGCGCGCTGTGAGTTCACCCAGCATGCCTTGCAGCTTCTATTGCGTCTGCTGAACCCCCCTGCACATTCCTGCCAGAACATATAGATGGCCATCTATATGTGGGGTTTATATATACTCGCACGGTGTATATATTGTATCACGGAAGGCTGCCTCCATAACCACGGTCCTGTGCTGTGACCATGATCTGTATATAATGGATGATGTGTGTCTATACAATGTACTTGGTGTCTGTATAAGTGCAGTATATGCCGAACATGTGTGTATCACAATCACGTTGTGTCCACTGATGATATAAAGAACGGGGGTGATGTCATATAGGGCTCCTTGGGTTATTTTGGAAGACTGATATGACAATGGGATATATTGTAGGGGGTGTGGAATATTCCTTTATGGGGGGTGGGATATATTGTACTTTTTATGGGGGTGTATAGGGTTTGGAATATTCCATTCATTATGAGTCGTGGGATGGGATTGTTGTGTAAACCCTGACGTGGAGACTAACCACAGGCCTATGGCCGTAGTCCTCTGGCAAGCTACAGCCCTAAGTGGCTGTCAGCAAGAACCTGAGAGTAAATGGGCCCCACAGGTTATAAATATCATAAATACCCACAGACCACAGGTACCCACACCATTGTCCACTGGTGCATGCCACATATACAGTGGTGATGTTAAGGCTGCACCTCATTGGACATTTTTGGTCCATACAGTGACCGGCATAGGGTGCGAGGGGTTCTGATTGTAGGCATTGATTGTCACATGCCAGTCTGTAGAGATTTTGTATAGGGTTATAAGGTTACCCCCACTCTTAAGGGCCGGGCTCTGGTTCCGGCTATTGCTCCTCTTTTATCTCACTATGTTCCCTTGTTATTTGTGCCTTTCCATGTCCTCTGTGGACCCTNTAAAGGATGAAACGGGCTCAGTTTGGACCTCACGACTGGGTCTCCATGCCTGTCGCCGTCGGTGCCGCCTTCCTCCTCGTGGACTCTCTGGACCCAGAGACCGAGTACCAGTTNAGTGTTCTGGCGCAGAACAAGCTGGGCACCAGCTCTTTCAGCGAGGTGGTCACGGTGCGGACCTTAGGTGAGTCCCGGGCCCTTTATTTTATCTTATATTCCCCTACTGGTTCTTCCCTCTGGGTCTATTAATGTGTCTTTATTCCATTTAAAGCTTTCCCTCTCACAACCCCTGAGCCTCTCTTGGTTTTGACCTCACCCCGCTGCCTAATAGCTAATCGGACCCAGCAGGGAGTTCTGCTGTCCTGGCTCCCACCGGCCAATCACAGCTTCCCGTTGGATCGGTACATCATGGAGTTCCGCTTAGCGGAGAGATGGGAGATTCTGGATGACACCATAGCCGGGAGTGAGACCGAGATCCTGGCGAAGGAACTGTCCCAGGTATATTAAATGCATGTGCAGGACCCTTTCCACCTGTGTAGCCATTCAATAGAATATACCCCATACACCACCCCCTGTGTAGCCATTCAATGGAATATACCCCATACACCACCCCCTGTGTAGCCATTCAATGGAATATACCCCATACACCACCCCCTGTGTAGCCATTCAATGGAATATAACCCATTAACCTCCTCCAGTGTTTCCATTCAATGGAATATATACCACATACATTCTCCTGTGTAGCCATTCAATGGAATATACCCCATACACCTCCCCCTTTTATAGTAATTTGATTAAATGTAACCCACTCCTCTCCATCTGCAGTTATTTAATGCAATATACTCCCCCTGTGTAGACCATTCAATTTAATATACCCCCTTACCCTACCTCCTGTAGCCCCTTGTAGTCATCTGATAGACTATTCCCCCAAATCCCATCCACCTTCCCGCGGTCATTCAATGTAATTTACTCCCCTCCCCCACTGTATATTACATTCAATGGAATATACCCCACATACCTCCCCCTCTGAAGTCCTTTAATACCCTTGTCTTTACTGTGGTCATTTTGTGATTTTGGAGTCCTGTATAAGCCACATTAGCCCCTCTCCGCAGGACACCTGGTACGAGTTTCGGGTGCTGGCTGTTATGCAGGATCTCATCAGTGAGCCCAGTAATATTGCCGGAGTGTCCAGCACAGGTAACGGCTGCTCTCATGCTATCTACCCGTCATAACATCAGACACAGTACAGGAAACCTACATCTTATAACCTTATTGTTAATATACGTAAGATACTGACTTCAGCATTGTGTAAATGCAGTAAGTGCTGTTTCTGTCGGGTGGAAACGCGTCACCTGTAGTCATATTCTTATTAGTTACATATGGGGGCCATTATCTGTTGCAGCTCCGCAGTTGGCTTCATGTGCATGTTTTCCCCTCTTGCAGACGTCTTCCCCTCCCCAGAACTTAGTGATGAAGGCTTTGCTCGGCCGGTGCTCGCTGGGATTGTGGCTACCATCTGCTTCTTGGCGGCAGCGGTGCTCTTCAGCACCTTGGCAGCGTGTGTGGTGAACAGGCAGAGGAAACGCAAGCTGAAAAGAAAGAAAGGTACAATATGAAGACCACCTTAATGACACCTAATTTGTTGTGCCCCAGAATGCACTTGTACTGGACGCACAACACCTTTGCTACCGCCAGATAGTGTGCTGTGCTGGTCTCATAACCAGTAACAAGGCAGAGACTGGCATTATGGGTGGTGTGGTGGGTACAGTTAAAGCTTAGGGTTAGTTGATCATTGCTGTGTTTGTGCTCTTCTCTTCACAGATCCTCCCCTGTCCATTACACATTGCAGAAAGAGCATGGAGTCTCCGTAAGTACATTGGACATGATGCTACATTGCCTCGGTCTGGTGCCAGTGATGGCTTTGTTACTGGCTGCCACCCAAACACCTATAGATAGCTGCCACCCAAACACCTATAGATAGAACTGCCACCAGAACTCATTAATCAGTGTGGCAGTAAGCTTTCTGCAACCTCCGCTGACCATTACTGTGTGTGTACTGTGTAGTTGGACCTCTACACCAAGGGTCGTCCTCTTCCTGAACTGGACATCAAAGATACATGACTATTGGTGAACCAAAGGTCTTCAAGTCCCAGTCTTGACCCGAAGGTCNGAATATACCCCATACACCACCCCCTGTGTAGCCATTCAATGGAATATAACCCATTAACCTCCTCCAGTGTTTCCATTCAATGGAATATATACCACATACATTCTCCTGTGTAGCCATTCAATGGAATATACCCCATACACCTCCCCCTTTTATAGTAATTTGATTAAATGTAACCCACTCCTCTCCATCTGCAGTTATTTAATGCAATATACTCCCCCTGTGTAGACCATTCAATTTAATATACCCCCTTACCCTACCTCCTGTAGCCCCTTGTAGTCATCTGATAGACTATTCCCCCAAATCCCATCCACCTTCCCGCGGTCATTCAATGTAATTTACTCCCCTCCCCCACTGTATATTACATTCAATGGAATATACCCCACATACCTCCCCCTCTGAAGTCCTTTAATACCCTTGTCTTTACTGTGGTCATTTTGTGATTTTGGAGTCCTGTATAAGCCACATTAGCCCCTCTCCGCAGGACACCTGGTACGAGTTTCGGGTGCTGGCTGTTATGCAGGATCTCATCAGTGAGCCCAGTAATATTGCCGGAGTGTCCAGCACAGGTAACGGCTGCTCTCATGCTATCTACCCGTCATAACATCAGACACAGTACAGGAAACCTACATCTTATAACCTTATTGTTAATATACGTAAGATACTGACTTCAGCATTGTGTAAATGCAGTAAGTGCTGTTTCTGTCGGGTGGAAACGCGTCACCTGTAGTCATATTCTTATTAGTTACATATGGGGGCCATTATCTGTTGCAGCTCCGCAGTTGGCTTCATGTGCATGTTTTCCCCTCTTGCAGACGTCTTCCCCTCCCCAGAACTTAGTGATGAAGGCTTTGCTCGGCCGGTGCTCGCTGGGATTGTGGCTACCATCTGCTTCTTGGCGGCAGCGGTGCTCTTCAGCACCTTGGCAGCGTGTGTGGTGAACAGGCAGAGGAAACGCAAGCTGAAAAGAAAGAAAGGTACAATATGAAGACCACCTTAATGACACCTAATTTGTTGTGCCCCAGAATGCACTTGTACTGGACGCACAACACCTTTGCTACCGCCAGATAGTGTGCTGTGCTGGTCTCATAACCAGTAACAAGGCAGAGACTGGCATTATGGGTGGTGTGGTGGGTACAGTTAAAGCTTAGGGTTAGTTGATCATTGCTGTGTTTGTGCTCTTCTCTTCACAGATCCTCCCCTGTCCATTACACATTGCAGAAAGAGCATGGAGTCTCCGTAAGTACATTGGACATGATGCTACATTGCCTCGGTCTGGTGCCAGTGATGGCTTTGTTACTGGCTGCCACCCAAACACCTATAGATAGCTGCCACCCAAACACCTATAGATAGAACTGCCACCAGAACTCATTAATCAGTGTGGCAGTAAGCTTTCTGCAACCTCCGCTGACCATTACTGTGTGTGTACTGTGTAGTTGGACCTCTACACCAAGGGTCGTCCTCTTCCTGAACTGGACATCAAAGATACATGACTATTGGTGAACCAAAGGTCTTCAAGTCCCAGTCTTGACCCGAAGGTCATCTCTGTCTCTATTATTTGTGCACGTGTGTGCTGAGTACCACATAGAGCATAGGTTCCCATAGGGGTCTATATGGACCCCCAGGGTCAATTATTCCTTAAATGGCTCCATGGCAGAGATGGGATCAAATATATTTTGTAATTTAGTGCACAAATCTTGCGCATACGTACATGTCAAAGCTTTGCACCGGCTAGTGCGCTCTTTTAAAGACCCTTATAGCTGTATATGGCCACACTGCTATTCTATTATATAAATTATTCATTGGTATGTTTATTAATGAAAGTGAGACATTAAGATGAGATCCCCCCTCCTGTCCCCTTCCAGGTTGTCCTCTGGGAAGGTCAGTCCAGAGAGTGTTCGCACACTTCGTGCCCCATCCGAATCTTCAGAAGATCAGGGTCCACTTTCCAAGCCACCCCTTAGCCCTGGACGAGAAAAGGAGCTGTCCCTGTACAAGAAGACCAAACGTGCCATGACCAGCAAGAAGTATAGCGTCAGCCAGGCNGAAGCAGAGGTCACCACGCCGATCGAGTTAATCAGCCGAGGCCCCGATGGCCGCTTCGTGACAGGCGGGCCGGACCAGGAACCAGCGGTGCGCAGCCGTAGGATTCAAGGTTTTCCTTTTGCCGAAGAGACCGATATGTACCCGGAGTTCCGGCAGTCGGACGAGGAGAATGATGAGCCGTCCGGCTTAAAGTCCCAGCTGACACCACTGTCCTCCAGCCAGGATTCCCCGCTCCAACCGCCGGCCTACAGTCCCCGGTTCCAACATCAACCGTCCGAAGGGAGACAGCAACCCTCTGGCCAGTCNAGACCTGGTGGATACCATCATGGCCACTTGTATGGCTACCTCAGCAGCAGCCCTCGGGATTCAGACCCACCACCACCTTTTTATATGCCCGAAGTCAGTCCACTCAGTTCCGTCATGTCCTCCCCACCTTTACTCCCCGAGGGATCTTTCCCACCCATCCCTGAAGAGAACGGGGAGAACAGTTCTACTAGCACCCTGCCTCTGACACATACACCAACAGGGGGGCGCTCTCCGGAACAGTGGGGAGGTCCGGAGTTTCCCTTTGGAGGCTTGGAGGCTCCCCCATCACCCTCCATGTTCGTCCGGTATGAAACAGGAGAGATGCGTCGACCTCTTCCTCCACCTCCTCCAACTCCCTTTCCCCGGGGACGTCCACCTCCAAACTCCCTACAGGTTCCATCGTATGCTGCCATCTTGCCTCTGGAACCACATCCTGGCTGGGGAGGAAGGCTGCCGAGTCGGTGCCCGCTTCCTCCTCACCCAGCTTCATGGCAGGATGCAGCTATGCAACTGGCCGCTCAGAGCCAGCTCCGGCACACTAGCCAAGGCATGGCCATCCCGGTTCTTCCATACCCAGACATCTCTGACCCAGGGCCCTTTGGGATGGATGCCCGTTGGTTTGAAAGCCGGACGCGTCCACAGATGAGCCCCAGACAGCATCGCCGACTGGAACCAAGCTTACATCAGGTGGTGCTACAACCCTCTCGCCTCTCCCCACTGACCCAAAGCCCTCTAAGCTCCCGGCATGGGTCTCCCGAGCTGAGCGCCAGAGCCAGGCCTCGCCCCGGCTTGCTGCCTCCTCCTCCAGACTGTTCCGGCATAGCTCTGCAGCCTCCAGGCTTTTTACACAAATCACCTCCTTCTTCTGGATCGCCAGCAAAGAGCAGCCATGACAGTCCTAGTTATCGCCCCAGTCCACCCGATACCTCCCCACACGCTGAATTACGCAGGAGAGAAGAGCGGATACATGCGGAGACGGCGGTGCTGTGCACTGCGGGGTAAGTGTATCACTAGTAATAGAGGCACAAACCTGCAACCAGGTGCTTTCCAATAGCTTGTATCCTCGGTTAGTAACATCTTTCTGTAAATGTTTGTCTTCTGTATGTTAGAAAATGAATTCATTTTGCCTGCGTTACCCATGCCGTTAGCTATGCATTCATTCGAAGCTGATATCCATGGCATTGGTCAGATTTTTGAATTTAAAGTTGTAATCAGTCATATAGGCACCTATTGAGTACCAGACGTGTGCTGAAGTAATCTAAGCCTTGTGAGTTATAGAAGGGGGCGATACAGAGCCCCATCGCGGTTCCCATTTACTTGTTTTGNGTATGATTTTTGCTAGCAGTGCCTGATCTTACTTGACAGCCTGGGGTCATCAGACACAAGGAATCAGATGTACTGACATCTCTGCTAAGACAAATATTGGGACCAACTTNTAACACAAACCCTAGAAAGTTATATACCCCTGAGCGAGTATGAAATATCAGCATTACTGAGTATAATGTACACAGCTCTTCCTCTCTCTGTTTTATCTTTACATTGCTAAAAGCATTGCCGCATTCTGAGTATTATACTACAAGAAGCATGCACAGAGGATCGGTTCTGGTCCATAGCTGTTATAAAATGTTTGGAACTTTATATGGTTACTGTAACCGCTGTATAGTATTTAAATATATATATAT
>JABWIB010009537.1:3336-13831 GCA_016617825.1 Platyplectrum ornatum | reverse complement strand
TCTCTCTCTCATGTATATCTCGTCTCTCTCTCATGTATATCTCATCTCTCACTCTCATCTCATCTCTCTCTCATGTCGATCTCATCTCTCTCTCTTCTCTGTCTCATATCTCTCACTCTCATGAGTATCTCATCTCATCTCTCTCTCATGTCGATCTCATCTCTCTCTCTCTCTCTCTCTTCTAAGTTTCATATCTCTCACTCTCATGAGTATCTCATCTCTCTCTCTCGTCTTTTCTCTTTACGCTCAGATCGTTCTAGTGGACCCTTGTGACGTACACTCGTAGGGAGCATGATTCTGCTCTCGGTTCTATACAGTAGGGACATGACTGCAGGACACCTCATAGTAGAACAGTAGAATGGTGTCTGTGCCTGTCTACGGTATGCAGATGCTGAGATGATTCTNTTATATAACACGTGGAAGTCCTTTCTGGATGGTGCTGAGCAGGGGAGTATAGTAAGGGTGCCGGGTTCCCCTTTAAAGGAGACCAGTGCAACTCATGTGCATGATAAAGCTTTGTCCTAACGCTGTGCCTGTAGCACCCTCCCCTCCGTCTTCCCCCTTCCCATCATGGTGATACCCTCATGCAGTGACCCGTGCTGTCTGCTGCCCCCAGGTACATACCCCCTTACTTCCGGCCTGTAGTCCACTTCCTCCTCTCTATGTGTCTGTCTCTGAACAATCACACTCGTCTGTACGTGTTGTTTGTCACTGAGTGTCCGCCTGTACAGAGACCCCAGGATTGGCCGCCACTGATAAGAATTGCGCAGGTCGGAGGTAGCGCCCGGATCCCTGCCCGTCTGTCCTTTCTATCAGCTGTGTTGTCTCATCGGATGTACAATTATATTTCTTCAGAATTNGATTGTCACCAATGTTTTGTGTCCTGCGCCTATATTTCCTAAGCAGGGAGATTGGAAAGTGCGGATGTCGCCCATAGCAACCAATTAGATTCATGTTCACATTGTCTAGTATGTAAATTGAAACAGTGAGCTTGAATCTGATTGGTTGCTATGGGCAATATCTCCACTTTTCACTCTCCCNGCTTAGTGAANTGAGGCCCAGATCTTCCAGTTATTCCGTTGTTTAACCTGTGTCCATTATGTCCTGTTTAGCCAAGACAACATCAGAGAAACAAATCAATGAAAATTAGGTTCAATTACTGTAACAAATTAAAAAAAACCCCAATAACACTATGGCACCACAGCCAGACTAACGTGTTTCTGTTGTTGTGGCGGTAAAGGGCAGGGCTGGGTTAAGTCCATATGAACACTCCTGTTGTCTGTGCCAGTCCCCATTTTACCCAGCGGGTGGCAGGGATGTAGCTCTGCAGGTGAGGTCAGTATCCAGTCCATAGACTGNGACATTTGACTACCATGGCAACCACAGTTACATGACGAAGAGGACAGGCAGGATTTGGATTGTCTGCCGTCCCATGGAAAGCTGTGTGTACTTCATTTAAATATCAGGTCAATCTGAACGGGGTGGTGGATTTTGGTGGTTATTGCAATTATTACTGCAAAGTTAATTTCAAATTGATCCTATATTACATTGAAGTCTGTAGACCGTATAATGCTTCCTACTACCTAGTATATATAAGCTTAATGGGAATTCTTATTGATAAACCTATTGTCTATAGCGTGTACAGTATACAAATCTCCCTAAACCGGATCAACAGCTTAATAAAACATTAACATGGATTCAGTGGCTCTCTAGCGGTATAGGAGCCAATACACCCAGCATGCTTTGCAAGGGGTCNCCTGACCCTGGCCATATTGCTGTCCATATTGCATCCCTCATGTGCGTGTCCTTTCCTCTGCAGGCTTGGGTTAGCTGCTGTACCTGAGAGGTCGGAAGTTGTGAGAGANGACCGTGTTCATAAACCCAAAAAATCCACCAAGGGCAGATCTAAGTCCAGGAAGCACTCCGGTAAGAGGCCCATACCCGTCCCCACCCATCCTGATGCAAACATAGAGGAGACATTCAGGCGTTCCTTAGCCTCATGTAGTGCCATGAGTCACTCAGGTGATCACCTTGTGGGTGCAGAGATATCACAACCGGTGCTATGATTGTAATGCTATTTATTTGTAGGTGCCGGACAAAAATTCTACATAGATTGGTAAAGCAACAGTGCCACCTGCGGATATAAGATGGTACTGCGCGCCTTTAAAGAAAATAATTTACCTTTTCAGTAATGTATCAGCTGCAGGTATAGTGCTTTATTCAGAATAATACACTTTGTAATGTATTCCACTTTTTTTTACAGCTTGACTGCAATGTTTTTTTCATCACAGTACTTGAAGGGTTAAATTTCAATCTCCTGGTTTATGTTATATATGGTGTATATATATGTTATATATGGTGTGTGTGTGTGTGTATATGTGTGTGTGTGTGTATATATATATTTGTGTGTATATATATTTGTGTGTATATATATATATATATATATATATATAAAATTTTATCTGATGTTATGATGTTTAGTGATGTTATGTTGAAAACATGGTTTGACGAGGTAGATCAGAGCTGCCGACTCTCCCGGGACGGAGAAAACAAAATTCGCCAACCTTGAGTTATATCCTTAACCCCATATAACATTGTGAAAGCAATGACATTGCCCAGAGGCCCCACATGTGTCTGATCAATGCACTTGTATCTGAAATATAAATATCCATAACCATGTGTGACCATGTCTTTGGAATGAGATGTTGAACAACACTGCTCTGTCTTGTGTTTCAGCCACTGAGTCATATATATTTCAGCATTGCTGTAGACACCTACTGAATAATGTGCCTTCCAATGCCATATCACATGGAGCTAATGCAGTTCATCTTCTCTCCACTAGATGGCTCCACCTCACAGGTCTACCAGCCACCCATAGCCACCTACACCGACACCCGCTGCATCCGCAGGAAGAAACGGCCGGCACGGCAGGACCCACTCTCCCGCCTCTCCGCCCTGAGGGACGAGCTCTGTCACCGCTCACTGTCTGACGACCGGGCCGCCATCCTGACGAGCACGGAGCCCGACGACTCCTGCGGGCACGCCACCCTTCTGTGACTTTCCTTTGGAGAGAGGCCTTGGTGTTAAAGGCCCTTTCTGTCTCTTGGTGCTGACACTCCCTGCCCTGCCTCTGAAGAGACCGTGTGTTCATTGCCTACCTCACCGACCCTGTGTGTGTGTNCCGGGGGTAATCCCATTGCCCTGTGGAGCAATGTACAGTGTTAAGACTGTGAGATGTGAGGATGACATGCCTAGGTCACGACGGCTCTGCACTATGTATGGTGTGACTATAGCACATGTGGCTGCTCCGAGAATACAGCGCCTACTGTATGGTGCTATACACCGAACCCCACCGCAACCGGGTTCTTACGGAGCCGCATACACGCCATAGCACATGTAATAAGAGATATATAAATATATATATGTATACTGTACACACACTCGCACACAATGTATTTATGTTACCAACATAGAAACGTGGAGAATATTTAGACATATGTTACTCATTTCATTCTCTAGGAATGAGATGAATAGATGGTTGATGCAGGGGGGGGGGGGGGTATTATAACTTACATTTACTTCCATGTAATTTGTACTACCTAGACATCNGGTCCTGGCTAGTAGTCACCATTGTGTTCTCTTTGCTTTGACCTTTCCGGCCAGTCATTTATGTACCTGCTTTACCCCTTACAGGAATAAGATACCAGGCGTCTGCTCCAGATCTGTGACTCACAAGAACAGACAGAGGTAATACTGGTGATGGGACACGTGTGTGGAGTTAGGGGAAGGTAGCGCTGGTGATGGGACACGTGTGTGGAGTTAGGGGAAGGTAGCGCTGGTGATGGGACACGTGTGTGGAGTTAGGGCAAGGTAGCGCTGGTGATGGGACACGTGTGTGGAGTTAGGGGAAGGTAGCGCTGGTGACGGGACACGTGTGTGGAGTTAGGGGAAGGTAGCGCTGGTGACGGGACACGTGTGTGGAGTAATGTAGAGTGTTTGGTGTAATACACAGGTTTAGGGAGAGTGCTGGGTAGATTAGTGAATGTTCCCGGTATAAGCAATCATTTTGGCGTGTTGGACACATTGTCCCCACTTCAGTATGTAGTAGACCATTGCACAGACCCTCCTGATGATGAATTATGGTGACCGCGTTTCGCATCGATCACATGCTGTCAGTGCACGCCACACGAGTCAGTGACCAGCGCTGACTGCTTTATATGCAGATATGGTATACAAAGGTCCAGGATGTGGAGATAGAGGAACATCACCATACCCGAGACTAAAGCAATATCCTTCATCACCCTCATTATTGCAGAAGCGTCTCTAAACCAAAACTGTGTCTCCCTGCAGTTCTGGAGATTAGACCGCGCACCCGGCACCGATGACCGGCTTCATNTTTGTGCGTTGGGTAGACGGGATCCACGTTTGTGGCTGTATTGTTTTGTCCACATGACATCATGCTAATCCTGGATTGGGCGTATAGACTAGAGCAATATCTGTGGGGGGGTTGTGTTTTTTTTATAGCGTCTGGAGATGTTGATTCATTGCAGAGAATACAGACTGTCAGCTCTTGGGACTTGTTTGTTGTCAGCAATAATGAACTGTGCATACGAGCAGGGTCTGTGCCGTTGCATGATAAGGACTCAATCTATATATAAGAAGTATTGTTATTTATTCCATTATTTTACTTTTATTTATAATGTTTATTTTGTTATATACACAGGTTACATCCTTCTGTATAAGCTGCAGATANGTCCCCTTTACCCTATGGGCCCTTTTAGTGTATGTGGAGCAGGGAGGGGTAGTTCGCTGATTGGATAAGACATTAAGCTGTCAGCTTCTGCCAACTTACTTGTGGAGCGCCAGCACTGTCTGTGCGTCTGACCTGAAGCTGGCTGGTGGGGGGTGGGAGGCATCTTTCTATAGGGCCCAGTCTGCTGCTGTTCCTGTTGATGATCCCTACTCTAATTGACTTTACTTTGTGCTCATTCACATAACCCAATATTTACACAGGCCCCGATCCGGATCAGTGTACAAATCCACACTCAGAATTGTGAGGACATACCAGGGCCTCTGCATGGGGAGCGATGGGCGCCAAGCAATGCTTCAGCGCCATTGCGTGCGACACAAATACAGGCTTATACCGTAGGCCCCATTCAGTAATATGTGAACTTACCCATATACATTCATCTAGCGACATCAGCTTGAAATTGAATGTTAGGTGACCNGATTAGATTGGGGTGTCAGATCTGGATAGGAAGGGGTGCTCTGTATATTATATATATATATATATATGTATATGCACCCCTTCCCTGCCACTACACACCCATGAGAACGCAATCCCCCCCATTCTCATGCGTAGTACATAGCACACGCCATGGACGCCTATACAGAGGTGGCTCAGTTGTACCTCCCACACCGAAACCATTGTTACTATCATCTGTTACTCCGATTCCCCGGACAATGTACCATGACTGGACGTTGTATAGACCACATACACTCTAGAAGAGATAACAGGTCCCCCTCATATACAACTCTCAGGGTATCCACTATCTATTGTATCTTTATCATTATTTTCCCGGCTTTGTTTGGCAGCTGTGGTTTTCTATTCTCTACATCTGGTGGGTCCCAGGTGCTATTTCATAGGCGCTGTGTCCAAATCCACGGTTTGTGTCCCGGTGCCACATGCTGTATTCTCCCGCGGATAAGGTGACTGCTGCTAAGCCATAGGCAGAGGGTCCCTCACCCCACAGATGGTGCTGTCTTTATAGACCTATGCAGTGATCAGGGAATACATGAATGACTTATTCCTTAGCTCGGCCATACTTTTATATATATATGTCCTTCTTCAATACGAGCGATCATGGGATAACCAGCAATAATGTCGGGTGTCGCGTACATGGGGAAATCTTCGCACCTGTTATGCGTAGCCTTTATCGCATGAAGATGGCACCGTCTGCATCATATCTGTTTCATATAAAGGACAGTGCACTCTGTATATAATCAGTGCAATGAGACGATCTCCTGACCCAGACATTAGAGCATCGATGGGGAATCAAAGTCGTTCCGCTGAGATGTCCAATAACCTACAAGTTGTTCAGCAACAGGATCTGGTATTATCAGTATATAGTCTGTTATGACCTGTCATGATGCTTCCAAGACCATGTCAGTCTGGTCCCGGGATCTCTATCAGATGTTGCCCATAGCAACCAGATTGTAAACAAAAAAGTAAAAGGAAACTGACAGCTAGAATCTGGTTGGTCGCTCGGGGCAACATCTCTNCTTTTCCTTTCTGCTACTTCATCACTGAAGGCCCAGGTTGTAGCTGTGTTTGCTGGGGTAATGAATAGGAGGCGTGTATTGTACATAGCACAATTGCAAAGTCACAGAAGCGACGTAGATGTAGATAAGATATATTAAGAAACGTTAGATAGCAGCAGAACGTATCTGCACCATGGAAGCTTGCGTCATAATATTTTATTTTTTATACTATTATGTTAGAATGGCACGATACATATGCGATGATGTCTTGNAATGATCTGTTCTGTCTGTCTCTGTGCAGGAACTACTCAAACCCTCTGAAACTTCTTACAAGGTACAGAGCGGGCCAGTGTACTCTGGGGTGTTATGGTTCTACTTGTGTCGTCCATAAGGGCGTGCAGTAGTAATATATTAGGCAGTCGTCGCAGTTTCGGGAATGCGGCGGGGTTTAGTACCACCACCTGACCTATAAAACCTATATTTACTAAGTTGCCCGTAGCATTCTACTTTACTGGTTGCTATGGGCAACATCTCCACATTTCCATTCCCACCGCTTAGTAAATGTAAGTCTAAATGTTCATTCTCCTGAAGGTACAGAGCTCTGGATGTGCACACCAAGAGATAGAACGCCTGCACTGTAAATTATACTAAGGGGGAACGCCCACTTGGGAACTCTGCCCCGCTCCTCTGTCTCAGTTTTGACTCTTAAGTCTGGATTGCGTTCCAGTGTGTTCAGAGGGAATCTCAATACTCTGGTGGACAGAGGCAGTTTCTGCATTATTACTGTATTTTGTTTCCCATGGCAAGAGGTAATCTCGTCTTGACTGTTTACATACAGATATAAAAATAATATATAAAGTGATATATAGAAAAATATATAGTNAGAAACAGAGGACAAAGTCTATATCTATAATTAGGTAAATATATATAATGTTTTATTTTTGTATGACCTTTCTGGTAGCCACAAGGCTTGTTATAGCCGCTGTAGAATAGTTCTGAGTTCCCATGCTCCTCCTGGGGAATGCTGTGTAGTTCTGTAGTTGCAAAAAGGCCATTGGTGCTATAGATTACCCGTCATAGATTAGGTAGGCTCTTGGAGTCCAGATAGATATAAAGTGTTCAGTGGGCTGTTCATGTTATATTTGTGCTATGTATGTGTCTGACTCCTCTAAGGAAGGACCATGAGGTCTCCATATCACAATAGATGACCTTGAATGCATTCGGCGACCTTGCCCCTTTGTGTGCGGGTCTTCATGAAGGTCACATCCTTNTCGGCACAAGGAATGATGGCACATAGAAGTCGATGTACGTTATGGTCACGACAAGACCTCATCTACCAAACGTGGTCTATGATGGTGGACTCCTGGCCTGTAGCTTTACTAATCTCTTCTTGCCTTCCTAATCACATTAAACCTCAGACATGTTGTGCTGTCACGTAACACGCCAAGAGTTCTACGCTGAAACTGCGATTATGGCATAAAGGGCGTTGGTTGGTTTTGATTTTAGGGCCACTGTAGACGGGCAGGAGATGTTCAGAAGAAGCACATTGGGGGGTCCCTGGTTTTCTATCACCCAATCATCTGATCCAGGGTGTTTTGTAGAAGTGCTACATGTGTTTAGCATCTGTAGAACCCTGTGCATGCTAATCCCCCAGAGAGGGGAGATAATCCGTAGGTAACCTCACCCCTTCAGTGCCTTATTGCCATCAGAAGCACATATGCCATCTAAGCTTAGACCTGTTGCCGCCTTAGCAAGTTATTGGAGTGAGGACTACACAGCGATGGTGCTATTCTTATTAGGTGACAGCTCCTGTATACAGTCTTGTATGGCGTNACGTAACGTAAGATTGGATGGACGCCTCCCTCGGCTACCTGCAGGATGAGATGAGTTTTGGCTACTCACTAATTTGCCAAATAATCGTGATGGCCTCAGCTGTAGTGCCGGTTGTGGTGAGACCATAGACGTTCTGATGGGTTCCCCGAGTTGTATGGAATGTATCTTGCAAGATGGACAAAATGCTCACGTTCCTCGTGTTAAATCTTCTCCATGTTTTCAGAAGTTTGGTTAAATTCCGCAAATAATTAGGTGTTACCGTCATTTAAATGAAGATAGAGAAACAATTGCTTCATTGTATTACATCTGCAGCAACTGCGTAGACTATCTGGTCCTTCATTACCTCCCAGGGTGCTCATACAGTACATGTGGCCGTCCATGTCTGCAGGATTGTGTTACTACGCTAGGCTGGGTGCTGGGTCTGTAGTTGTAGGTGTGTTACAGTAAATTGCTAGTTGCCTATAGCAACCAATCAGANTATANCGCTCACTTTCCTANTACATACTAGAGTTTCCTCTAGAATATGGTTGCTATGGGCAACATCTCCATTCTTCCTTTTCCACAGTATAATAAATGCATCCCTAAGACATAGGCAACCAGTGATAATGCAGGCGTTGTTAATGGCAAGTCCCAGCATTGACATAGGTTGATGGTTTAGCNAGTTGTCTATGTCTGATCTGAACTGAAAGCTGAATTGTCTTTCAATAGGATACAATATTATACAGACACAATGCACATACTTGTGCACATGTCTAAGTTGGAATGTACCTGTGTTGGCCTGGCTCATGGTACAACACGTGTGGGGAGTCACAAGCCGTAGCTGTGTGTATTGGGGCTCCCCACCTTGTTTCCAAATCCTTTACGCCCTCCAGAAAGGAGGTCCCACGGGTCTGGCTCCGTAACTGGGCTCAGTGTATGGAATGAGCATCTGTGCTGAAAGATCCTATCATGCAGTGTATTAACTGGTGCTTCATTCATCCATTCATTGGGCATCTGCTCCAATGTACAATGTGTAGTATTCAAGCAACGAATAGAATTCTGGGGAGATGTCTTTACGAAGTACAGCATAGCCCATGGGGGATGTCAGATCTGTGTACTAGAGCGCCATACCGGGCAAGATGGNGGCTTCGAGGAGCGGCCTGCTTTTATCCCTCCGTGCAATAAAGAACGTCCCACGTGTCACTTCTGTATTGTAACAAGTCACATATAAAGACCCCACGTCCACCAATGAAGCCACGCAGTATTTTAGGGGAAGGTTTGTCACGGAAGGAGTGGATATAAAGTTATATCGGAGCAGCGTTGATTTTCCATTACCTGTGTGCCTCTGCAGACGTCGCTCCTCCTCTGTATAGCGTAACGCTCCTCTAATATACAGAGCTCTCTCCTCAGAGCGTGGTGTCTGCAGAGGCGTCACTGGGTGCCGGCAATGTTGCTCTATGTGCAGTAACTTTTCGTCTCCTCATCCAGTGACAATATTTTCTCCTGGCTCCTTTCTCTGCTTTTCAGACATGTTTTATATCATCACGCAGCTGCTGATAGGTTGCTNTCCCAGGAGCAGCTACATGTGGCATCCAAGGGCAGCTACCCTGAAAATAAGACATGGCTTGAAAGATGAAGAAAGTGATCAATAGATTGCATAGAACCCCCTTTTATAAGTCACAGGTCATTTATTGGTTTTGTAGGATGATAACCATTATGTCCGTAGCCCTGCGGAGATAATACATGGGGCTCGCGTCACTACCGTGGTATTTAGACATTCATGGATGTTACAGTTGCTCTTCTGCCGCGTCAGAAGGTGGAGCGCAGAACCGGAGACCTATTGTTGGTGCTTTAAACATTTTCCTGGTTCACTAAACAGCGAGCTCTGATTTTCTTAGTCCTCCTCATGTAGAAGTTGGGAAAAGCATCTACAGGTCATTTTCAATAAATATTTGTACAAATGAATGCATATTTACTGAAACAAAGAACTCGAAATAAATATATGAAATCTGTTTTATATTCACTCCGCACTTGTCTTATTTCTGGGGGGGGGAAGGGGATAGTACGTGGCCTCTGGATCCTCAGATCAATGGTAGCCCAGAGTAGATGGACGTTCAATGGACGGACATCACTGGTGGCGTTATGAACCCAATCCAGCATTTCTGTTCTTCCACACTTGATGTAAATGAATGACAGGCGGATTGTTATCTGCATGACGTAAGATNGTCCATGAATTAGTCAACACCATGAGTGCAAAAACTAGTTTAACTCTATTAGAGAGTGTCCGAAATAACACATACATGGTACATAAGTACAAAACATCTGCTGTCCATTTCAAACATTGCTAACAGCATTGGCCAGATTCAGACTTTAGGCTCTATTGACTTACTCACGAGTGGGTAAAACTATGGGGGGGGGGGGG
>JABWIB010009534.1:5457-22292 GCA_016617825.1 Platyplectrum ornatum | reverse complement strand
GTGAGAGATGATGTTTCCAGCACAAGTGTAATAACAGTGTAACAGTAACACTGGTCAGTATCTGTGTGCAACATGCAACAATAAAGTATTCTCCCTGCATGCAAACACTGACATTCATTTTATCTCCCCTGCAATTCATCATGGTTTTACCCATACTTGACTAAATCATGAGTGTCTAAAGATCTCAATCTGGCCCACTGTCTTCTTATAAGAGATATACTGCAGCTAAATGCTACTTATAAGGAAACAGTGGAAGCAGTTATCATAGCATACGCAGCAGTATATCAGAAAGCAGTATTACAATGTGTAGTTGTCTCTCCTATATAGTAATATTGATATAGCAATGAGCTTGCTTCATTCCCATGTCAAGTATATTCTAAAGTATCCAGTATATAAACAATATGGAAACCAGCACTCACAACACCATAATAAGATCCATTGCAAATGTCCATTGTGTCCAACATTGAGTTTCATTCCAGTCCAAAATGATGACAATGATCTGCCAATCTCCATATATAGTGTGAGCAGGAGGGACTCCAGGTAGTAGGGAGCAACTGACCGGAGACAGTTTTATTCAGCAAATAAAATAAATCCCTAGCTAAACATAGGTCACTCCTAACTATCACACTAATCAGCCCTCAAGACCCGCACTGGGCATAATGTATGGAACCCACCCTACACTCTCCATACATACCCCAGGGACCCCTACCAGCTTTTAACAAATGCTGGAGAGCTATTGGGGAGTGTTTGCCAATATGATATCTGCAATAAATATTTTCCATGGGGTTTAATACACATAGGTAAGTAACCTGGGAGAAATGTAATACTGATGATGCCAGGCAGAAGAAAGAGAAGGATGAAAAAAAGAAAGAAAGGTGAGAAGCACAAAACAGTTAAGTGAAAAAAGGTGAGAAAACATGTACACACAAAACAATTCATATATACCTTTCTTGCTTCAGTCGCCAGGAATATCTGTAATAAATGTGTTTGTGTATGTGTGTGTGTGCGTGTNTGTATAGATATATAAACACACATATACATAAAAGAATCTGATGGATTACTCATCAATATAAGCACATTAAAGTGAACAAAGGTTAGGAGACGATACAAAAATGTATATATGACAATTGGAAACCTCTTCCAAAATCTTGGTACCCCTGCATTCCTGTTTGTGCATTTCAGACAATTCCGACACTGTGGGCCGTCTATGGTTACGCTGTTTTTCAGACTTTAACCCCCTGTGCAGTGCTGCCTGTTCTGATAGCTGATATCTTACTATACCTGCTCCCTCTGACCTCATCTTCCCCTCCACTACTTATTCCTTTGTGTGTGTGTGTGTGTGTGTGTGTATGTATATATATTTATGTGTGTGTGTATAAAATGTATTTTATTTTTCTGGAAGGGGGGCCCAAAAATTTGAGTGTACCGCGCCCAAGATTTATGTTAAATGAATTCAATTTAAACTGCTCTAGTAAGAGGACTGGGGAGCAATGGAGGGGTTAGTGAGTGTTGGATTGACGGATACTGCAGGTCTCAAACAATGCTGAACTATTCGATCTTTGAATCCACTTCAAAGTTTCATATTAAAAAGCGGTGCGTTTCCTAGCCAATAACCTGCATCCATGTGACAGGTTTATGGTTCTTCGGAATAACCTGTCAAACGTTGACATCTTCCATTGATCTGTCACTGCTGTAGTTATGCCGTGCTTGGCACAATTCTTCCCAAATCTCTCGCTCTTTGTAAGAAATTCAGCACATGCAGAGCGATTTGCCCTGTTCGCGTTCTGCAAGTGTTACCTAGAGTTGCCCATGTAACATTACAAAATGCACTAGCTAGTATTAAAAGCTTATCTCTTTACATGTGTGCTTATCCATGTACTTTGATATACTAATGGCAAGGACAAAGATAAAAGGTTTCACTTACAAGTGAGTCCCAGATTTTATTACAGAGGCATACTGGCACTGAGACTGCATTTCAAAGAACAAATAAAAGACAGTTGTTAAACATATGATATGCTGCGAATACCTATCTTTGTAATAAATAAAGTTATCTTTTATTGGATAATAAAATAATTGAATTATATTTTAATTAACTGAGATAGTAATGAGCAGCTACATAAGCAATGACAGTACTACCCCGTTCACACTGAGCTCTATTATGCCCTGTAGTGTGCTCAGTTTGAACAGCGCTGAAGTTACTACCCAGGCACCGTTGCCCAGCTCTACTACCCGGAACATAAGCAAGTTTTTACCCTGCTCTGTTTAGGTAGCTCCCAGTGGGTACGAACACGGCCTGGGTAATGATACCCTTGGAAAGCACTTCAATTGGTGTAGACATCATCATGTCTACACTGCTCTTGCTACATTGCTTTGCTTTGTTCTCTGTTCATAAGACAAATTTGATTGAAGGTTATTCTGGTGTCATAATTCTGCATAGTGTACACCTTTAAAATTATTGCCTAGAGTCCCACCAAACCTAGGGCCACCCCTTCAGGTAATATAATGAAAATCTGAAAGGAGTGGGGGGTATTGCCATTGTACAGCAAAAGCTGAGTTTATCATCTACATGTTATTACTGCATCGTAGTCATTTTAAATGAGGATGTTGATGAAAATTTAATGTATGGGTCAGCTCTCGTGACTCTTGCACTGAAGTAAGGATTGTGCCACGCTGTGATCATGTATCTTGGCACTGCTTCATTAACAGCTATAACACAGTGCATGCGTAGCACTCCCATACCTTTTGCATTGTGTTTGGAATGTTAAATGATATCACAACTTGTCTAGTGCAAATGTTTTGCTGTAGACTGTGTTCTGGTCTGTAAGTTCATTTATACCCGTCACATTGCACTATGGTTTATAAAGGTGTAGCCTTTCACATTTGTGTCATTGATTATTTATCTATTATCTTCTGCTGCTTTCGCTTCCATCTCATCTATTGTCTTTTGATAAATATACTGCAGAAAGGATGCAGAATGGCTGCTTCAGATGTCGCCCGATGTGTACACCCCTGAGCAGCTGCCTGTCATGATACCCTATCTCCTCTATAATTAAGTCTACCGTCTAGGAAGAGGGAGGTGCAGTTTCCTTCATATGCCCTTATTTTTGTTCTGCATGGAAAAACATTTACCACCTAATCATTCCCAGATAATTCAGCTATTACATTCCACTTCAAACATTCATTAGCGTAAAGTAGTTATTTCATTTCCCAATGTTAAAGGTGCAGCAACATCTTTTCTATAGATACCAGCAATTATGTTTAATATAGCGGGATATTATGTGTGGATAGATTGCTGTGGTGATAAGTGTAATCCTTAATCATATTTTTTATTTAACCGACCACAAAGTGTGTGCGGAAGTTGGGTTTTGTACTGGCACCACGCATACACTTTTCTGATGTTATGATATGGATCTCCTAATGTACGCGATGGTCTATGTTTCCTGGTATGTCTTGGAATGCAGATTGTGCATTATTTCAGTAGCTTTTTGCACATTGTTTTTCATCTCTAATATACATAGAAAGCAAGTATGTATGTTTATAACCCATCAGTGCATATGGTATTTTGAGACTCATGAATGAATTCTTACCCTACTTTACGTTACACAAAATACATCCTTCCCAGCTCAGTTTCTAATGTACTTCTATTATTGCTATATTGAGCTTTTGGGTTTGGTCCCAAGTACAGGATTTCACAGTTTTTTGCGTTAAACTGTATTTGACACATTCCTGACCATTTCTCTAGTCTAGCTAAATCACCCACCATGATATTTACACCCTGTTACATATCTTTGTGTTATCTGCAAAATGGCATACTTTCCCCTCAGTATAAGTACAATACAAGTGTAACCTCCCCAATAAAGATATTACATAGCACTGGTTCAAGTACAGATCCTTAGGAAGCTTCCCTGGTAATCATACCAACCCCAGAAGGGATTCCATTTACTACAAGACTATTATCTATTCAGCAACCAAGATCTGACCCACACAACTATGATTCCAATTCTAAACTTTAAACTTATTTAACACATTATCCAAACTATTACTATTAATACTATTATCAGGCTAAGCTATGTCTTCAGCTCCTTCTNGATCTCCCTCTATAGTGACTCAGTCAATAAAGTTATTATGACTTGTTTGACATGACCTTAGTGAATCTGTGATCCTTGGGATCCTGNAAATTGGATTTATGATAACCAGTGATACACTTTTCATGGCTCCACAACCATAATGGGTGAACATATTCATACTCAATACCAATTCATATTCAATACTAATTCCATTGCCCACCAGGTGCAGGACCTATTAGGCACATTGGCAACTTTACAACTATCATACCTATTAAGTCCTGTTGAATTCTTTTCATTCAATTGATACTTTGCCTAGTGCCTGGTTAGGTGGTTTTAACTGGCCTATGTTACCATTGTACCTTAAAGCTACTGCAAGGTCACAGACAATGGAATTAGGTAAAGCCAAGATTTCCCTGGGAAAAAAAGCTGATGCATGCCCGGGTAGCCATGTGTAGCCTGGTATTGTGTAAATGTGAATTGGCAAGCTTTCAGGATGTACAGTTTGATAGGTGTGTACCTGTACTGTTCAGGTGTGTTGTTCTCATGCCGTTTGCGTGTTCACCTTATGTGCTTGTGGCTTTCGCCATATGGTCATACTGTTAACTGTGTTCACCATGAACCAGATCCAAATTTCTGAAAACTGTTATTCTGTCGCTAGCCTCTACACAAGCTGTTTCATTCAGATTTCCGCTCCATCGCCATTATCTAAGGACATAACTTTAAGTAGGTGCCGCTTAATGTAGCGGAGCATAAGCAGAATAACCTGCAGTGACATGAGCAGTTCAGAGTGTGAATGAACTAATAAATGTTACAGGGAGGAAAACTACTCCCCTGTTATAATGTTCAGCAATGCCCTGATCTTCTGTACAGCAGAGAGGTCATAAAATCATGTTCCCGGCTCATCAAACATTGTATTGTGTGAGCATTATCAATATGGACACACTCGTGCAGGGGTATGTGTTCTTAGTGCAGAGAAGACTAAGAATCACCATATTAAAGGCTGTTTTGACAGCTAACATATGCAGCAATCTGTATGAGTGTATATACTGTACTCCCCTGTCCTGTAGTCCTTCTGATGGTTCTTTCCCACCTCCATCAGAGACATGTGACCCACCTCCTAGATCTTAAGGAGCTTATAGTGGGGATATGTGACAACAGGAAGAATTCAAAGCATTTTCAGCATTTGGTCAGCTCCTGTATTTGAGCCACCAGCTGACTCGGGGAGAGAGGGGGTGGGAGAAGAAGAGAGAAAGCAGAGCTAATAAGTAACTATTTCCGTTCTCACTGACACAATCCGCTATGATTATGCATTTATACATTCCTGCATTCTGGATAATTATAACATTATTACAAAAGAAGCAAATGACATGGTAAAATACACGGAGAAAATCTCATATGTTGTCTTTACCTTGCCATATTCATGTAAAATAAAAAAGCCCCATATTACATATAGAAGTGTGGTAAGCTGCATATTTACTGCACACGCTATTGTAGTTTTTGTTTATATTGCAGTTAGAGAATGGTATTTTTCATTTTTCATATTTTTATGCAGAATCTTGTTCCTTGCATAGATGTGATTGTGCATGTGTGGGCTGGGAATCTTCCCCTGCTTCTCACGCTGCAATGACTGATAGGCTTAAGCTGTTTTTCACTGTCCTTCACCAAGTTAGGACTCTCACACCCCCATCCCTGGAGAGCGGCCTGAGAAGCAAAAACAAGGATAAAATACAGTGGCTCCAGTATTAGGTAGAAGACATGAAATAAAGGTAGAAAGGAGTTTCTGTCTCACTAGCTAGAAGTAATGACGCAGCACCTCATGTGTCTTGTGTAGAGAAAGAGTTAACGTGACATCATACTGTAATATCCCGCAGACTGGCATTACACAAGCAAATACGTGTTTAGCAAAACGGGGAAAAATCTACTCAACTGAATGTTAAACCAAATGTGAGGAGAGGTTCATGCAAGAATACAGAACTTCTGTGTGAAGATTCTCCAGCACTACTCTAAAACAACACTTTCCCCTGACCCCCGAATGGGCGGTTTTTGGTATCCAGCCCCGTGATTGCGGTGTGAGTGGTGGTCACCGAAAATTGCTCCTAGCTATCTTGGCCGCTGCTAGAAAATCCATACTTCAGGTATGGATTCAGCCGTCCCCCCCACCTCTCTCCTTATTCCAGGAGAAACGATTCCACGTATTCAGGATGGATTGGCTGGAGTCGGTACTACAAAAGGAGGCCAGAACGCAAGCTTTTTTCGCTATATGGGAAGCCTATATCGCTAACTTGTCGCATAATATTAAACAACAAATTAGGGCTTGTTTTTCCTCGACTACGTGGTACCTTACACGATTGTGCAGCAATGACCCCCCTGTTCCTTAGGTCTCTAGGCTTGTTATGTGTATTGGCATCGCCAGTGTTCTTTATCTTGTTGTACTTAGCTGCTACATATCTTTGTATATATGTGTTGACAGTGTTAATGTGTGATATCTTTTTTGTCCTGCTTCATATTTTTGTTATGCTTCAATAAAAAACTTTTATAAAAAAAATATATATATTACTACAATCTTACAATTGATTCACCAATAACACTGAATGTAGCTGCATGCATTCACCAATATCTACCAGTACTATTGTCACAAATAACCACGCCTGACCTTTACAAGGTAGTTTAAAGGGGTTCTTAAGAATTAGATCTTTGATTTTAATTACTACTATAACGCACTATCCACATGTCAGTTAAACTCTGAACACTAAAAAGCTGGTCAGATCTTGGATGATAGACATCATAAAAATTTTGCAAACTGCTGCACTTCACCCCTGTTCTTGGGCTGAATAAAGGATCAGAAAAAGATGGAAAGTAATTGCAAATAATTAAAATTATGGGAACATTCAAATGTATTAATGATGTTAAGTGCAATTATGAGACACAAGCTCTAATTATCATGTCCTCAATTGTTCTCTATAATCATGATGATTGATGGGCTATGTTTGCCCAGTGGTCACCTTGATCCTTCTGGACATCTTTAGAACAATTTAGTTGAATAAGAGGTGCAGAGGTGTTTACAAGGGGAGGTGGAAGGAGGTTGGCTCTGGGTGAGGGAGATGAAAGGAGGGTAGGTATCCCTGATCTTGTGAGCTTACATTCTAAGGCAGGGGGAGAACAGTACAGAAGAACATGGGGAAGGGAGGGGAAAGGTGGAAGGAAATTAGGTGAGGGAGGTATTGGAATGTCTTAAGAAGTGGATTTTGAGGGAGCATGGAGGGTGTGGGATAACCTGATTGATTGGGCTTGGATGCGGGAGTGTGAGGTGGTGATCTGGTGGGATGTAAGGCGACAGTCATTAGCAGAGCTGAGGGGAGCAATACCCGCATGAGAGAGATGAGTTCGATCCCCTCTCCCGTATGCCCACAAATGACTATATGTACTGCATGTATAATCTGTTATTTAGAGTTGATCTAGGAAGCTTCACTTTTAAACTCCGTTTTTACAGTTGAAAGTGGCATCCTCTTACAACTTTCACTCTTACTCTGAATCATGCAAAAACATCTAGGGCTATATTTAATAAGGGCCGGACTGGCCATCTGGCACTTCTGCCAAATGCCAGTTGGGCCACTGGAGTGATGGGCCGCTACAAGTGTTGCTGGAGTGCTTTAGCCATCCATCAATCAGTGAGCTGACAGCCAAATGCCGACTGGCTGCCGGCTAGGAAAATGAGGAGGATGACTATCATCAGTCTGATTGGTGGATAGCTTTAGGTGGGCCTGTGTGCATTAAATGCTAGGGCTTTTTACTGGAGAATGTGAGCTTGAATCTGATTGGTTGCTATGGGCA
The DNA here is from genome assembly GCA_016617825.1 of Platyplectrum ornatum. Classification (NCBI taxonomy): domain Eukaryota; kingdom Metazoa; phylum Chordata; class Amphibia; order Anura; family Limnodynastidae; genus Platyplectrum; species Platyplectrum ornatum. Next base: position 14,394 of record JABWIB010009534.1, on the reverse strand, counting down.
GCATCTTCACTTTTTAATTCCCCTGCACAGTCCCCGCCATTATGTGATAAGTACTTTATTGCCTGGGCCTTTCCATTGCTTTGTATGTAAACCCCTTGTAATTAACCTCTCTCAGAAATCTTCTGTTGTGGGACTTAGATGACATAGTACAAGATGAGTGGCTCATGTGTTCTTGTCACACAAGCAAATGGGAGTGACACTATAACACAATTTAATGACACTCCTAATGCATGCTATCTAAATAATGATGTGATAAAGACAATTACGTTGTAGATGAAGAGCATTCATTTTTGGTTGGTAAACAGGCATAGACATGCTCTATGGAGTGGTACATAGCAATCTATTTATTTCAGATTTCATTATATGTATACATTGGAGGTAAATGCAGGAGTCAACTAGCACTGAACAATGCATTGTGGCTTTCCCAGTGTGGAGTTCTGTACTATCAGTTCTGTAACTCCATGGGGGTTTTGGTATAGCGGGGATCCAGTGTTTGAAGCTCTGATGGCAGCAGAAGGCGACGTCTTTATCCGGTACCAGGATACTATAGTGACATTTTAGTGTTTTTTAGTTGGTTTGTCTTAGGGTTGCTGACTCTCCCAGGAATTTCCATGAGACTCCCGAATTTCGGGTAATTCTCCCGGTATCCCGGGAGAGTCAGCAAAACTCCTGGGACCTAGGCTTACATGAAATCACTGCCTACAGCCCCGGCTCAATGACTTTCCATCCACCCATTCATAGGAAATGTATGGGTTTTTGCCACTTAGGGGCCAGGGCTTTGGGTGAGGGAACATGGGTGTAATACAATATGTAAGTGATGGAGATAATAATAGCTAATAGCAGAATCATAGTGAGGCGGATGCTCAACGGGGATGATCGGGAGCTAGTGCAGAAACACGGCCGCACTGCTGCCACCCACCTGTGTCCATATCCATCCGCTCTGCAGTAGTGGAACAGGGGATCCACGATTTATAAATGAGAAAAGGGGAGTATATACATGGTCACATTAGTAGATGAAGGTGCCTGCACATCTACCATACACTTACACCATCTCAGGTTATTTTATAACATAATAATCTACATGAAATTATGTGCATATAATATTGTGGATTTTTATTTATTTATTATCACAAATAAAACATTTAAATGGGATTTTAAATGCTGCAACTGCAAACATTAAAACACATTTAAATACATAGGGAACTGGCAGATCAGAGCCCATATGTCTCTGATGGCAGAGGCAACACATTTCCCCTACATCCTATACACAGGTGCTGTCTCTGTGGAGCGTGCAACTCTACCGGGCTGATCAAGAGTTGCACATACAACTTATTTTTAGGTGCAAGTGTAGAGTTGAGTGGATCCATGTTGCAATGTGAGGGGTGCAAATTGATGTTAACTCTATTGCATGCAGAGAAAACACTTTGCTTTTGCACAAAGATCTCACCAACTGCACAGCATTATGTTTAATCTGCAAATTAGACTTCATTTAGGATACGTCACCTATCAACTCTAATTCTTAGTTTTACAGTTTAATTTGTAAATAAGAGTTGAGCTGGGAAACATAACATCTAAAATCCTGTTATAGTATAAAATTGCCTTCCCCTGCGGCTCAGTGTTTGGTTTTGTCCATGTGTATCCTTACACCTTTTTTGCCTTTACTCCCAAACTCAGGATCAGCTTTTGAGTGCGCATTTCACTGCCACAGAGCTGTCCAGAGACTGGAGTAATACTGTATAATGGGAGTGTAGTTTCACCTGAATGCCTATAATCAGGGCCGGACTGGCCATCTGGCACTTCTGGCAAATGCCAGATGGGTCACTGGAGTGATAGGCCGCTACCAAGTACTGCTGGAGAGCTTCAGTGTGCATCAGTGTGCTGACAGCCAGTCAGTGACTGGCTGCCAGGTAGGAAAATGAGGAGGATGACTATCAGCAGTCTGATTGGTGGAAAGCTCTAGGTGGGCCTGTTTGCATTAAATACCAGGGCTGCTTTTTAGTCCAAGTCCGGCCCTGCTAATGGGCGATCTGAACAAATACAATGGGAAAAAAAAAGTATTTGGACAGCCACTGTGAAAAGTTGAATCACGTCACGTCTGTTATTGCCATCATAGGTATACTACTGCAAGAGGCAGAATCTTAAGAAAAAAAACAGGAAATCGCATTGTATGGTTTTTAAACAACTTATTTGTACATTCTTGCGGAAAATAAATATTTGGACAATCCAAAAGTTTAACTCAATACTTTGTAATGTAACCTCGGTTGGCAATTATAGGGGTTCTTGACCAGATTTGTGCGCACACACTAGCAGGTATCAGTTGAAGTCCGGAGACTGGATAGGCCTCTCCTAAGTTGCCCTGCTGGTGTGTTTGGGGTCATTGTCATTGGAAAGCCCAGCCACATCCCATCTTCAATGCTCTTACTGAGGGAAAGTCTCATGATACATGGCCCCGTTCATCCTCTCCCTAATGCAGATAAGTCATCATTTTTGAAGAAAATCTGCCACAAAAAATAATGTTTCCACCCCCATGCTTGGTTTGGTGTTTTTGGGATGCAATTCATCATTCTTCACCCTCTAAATTGGGCAAATTAAGTTTATACAAAAAAGTTAGATTTTGCTCTTATCTAACCACATTACATTCTCCCAGTCCTCCTCTGGATCATCCAGATGGTCACTGGAAAACTTTAGATGGGCCTAGACAAGTGCTGGCTTAAGCAGGGGCACCTTTGCAGGATTTTAACATAGTGTGTTACTAATGGTAACCTTTGTGACTGTGGTCCTCACCGTTCTCAAGACCATTGATACCCCACAAGATGAGATCTTGCATGGAACCCCAGGTCCAGGACAGTGACCTTGTATTTCTTCCATTTTTTAATAATTGTGGCAAGAGTTAATCTCTTCTCACCAAGCTGCATGCCTATTGTCGCGTAGCTCATCCCAGCCTTGTGCAGCTCTACAATTTTGTCCCTGGTGTCCTTAGACAGTTCGCTGGTCTTGGCCATGGTGGAGAGGTAGCAGTCTGACTGCTATACAAATAACTAGTTCATAAAGGTGCCATTAATACAGGTAACAAGTGGAGGATAGAAGAGCTTCTTAAAAAAAATGTAAGATGTCAGTGAGAGCCAGAAATGTAACTGCCTGGTAGGTATGCTTGTAGAACTACTATCATTGTGACCACTAGTACAGTATTCACCAGTACAGTGCAACGCGAACCTAGGTTTTGCGGGCCCTAGGCAAAAATTTTAAAGGTACACATCTTATGAACAGAGCCAGCTCTTTTACAGGGAGCTGTGTGAATGCTTCCCCGGCAGGCCAATCTGAAGCTGTCAGCAGTAGGGTTACCACCTTTTTATCTAGAAATTCCCATACATCCCCCCCATTATACGTATTTTATGGTTGATGGATAAAGTACAGTGTAAAACTGTAGACCGCGCAACAGTGTGTACTGTGTGTCCTGGTTTTATAGCAATTTCATTCATCTTCCCGTCTGCATTATCAGATTTATGCCCTCTACTCAAAAATCTTTTGTACAGTAGCATTAGATTATTAAAAGAAAGGTAAATTGGAATCTAATTCTTTTGAATTGTGGCAAGATTCACTTGAGTCTTGTATCCAATCCTTATAAATTGGGTCAATTGGTGCTTTGTAAAACGTAAAAATCATCTTCAGCATTGCTGAGTGCATTTCCAGAGTGTATAATCCTGCCTTTAAAATACATAGTGGGCTTATACTATTGCTTACATGAAAGATGAATGGAAATAAAATTAAATAATGCACTTATGTCCCCCTAGACTTCTAAATAACCAGCAAGTTATGTGCAATAGGGGGTCAGCAATGGCGTACTTATCATGGATGCACAGTACCCAGAGCCAATGTTGTAGGGCCAGTGCAAAGTGGTAAGTGCTGTATGGAGGTGCTAGGCAGGGCCGCTATCAGGGGGGACAGCCGGGTCTACTGTGATGGTGTGCACCTGCAGCAGAGGGAATACAGATAGAAAGCGTCCGCGTGGAGCCCGGACGCAGGGCCACCATCAGGGGGGGAAGGCCGGGCCTACAGTCCCGGACCCGGCCGTCCCTCCACCCCCCAGCAGTGGCCCAGTGCCCTTTACTGGGCGGCGGCCACTGCCGGCAGCCAGCATAAAATCACATAAACGCTATATTTGGCATCTATGTGCGTTTAAATAGGCCTTTTTAATGCTTTTACTTATCCAACTGATTCTGAGATTGTTTTTTCGTGACACATTGTGCTTTAAGTTAGTGGTAAGTTTTGGTTGATACAGTCTATATTTATTTGTGAAAACTGTGCAAATTTTATGAAAAATGTGACATTTTCTGCTTGTAACACAGATAGACATACCACATAGTTAATAAATAATAATTACCATATGTCTTCTTTCTGTTGCCATCATTTTTAAAACCTCCATTTACATTTTTAGGACGGTAGGCGGCTCATAAACTTAGTAGCAATTTTTCACAATTTTAAGAAAATTTGAAAGTTTCAAAAAATGTAGGGGCCAGTTCACGTTAAATGTGGCTATAAGGGGCCTCGTAATAGACACCCCCATAAATTTAGAAAACTGCACCCCTCAAACTATCCAAAACAGCACTCTGGAAGTTTGTTAACACTTTAGATGTTTAACAAGAATTAAAGCAAAGTGAGGGTAAAATTTTAAACATTTTACAACATTTTACATGTTAATCCATTTTATTCTGGACCGATGTTAACCAGGACAGATGTTACTCCTGAGACAAAACTTAAAATGTAATCCCCTGATTCTACAGATCTTAGAAATATCCCATATATCGTTGTAAAACGCTATTTGGGGACACCATTCAGGTCAGAAGTGAAGGAGTGGCATTTGGAGTAAAATCCCCTAACAAGTGATACAATATTATAAACTACACCCCTCAAGGAAATCATATACGGGTATAGTGAGCAGTTTGACCCCACTGATGTTTTGTAGCGTGAACATTTTTTTCTGTCATAACGGGAAGGTGTTAACCTTAATTTTTTTAACAATAACATTTTTTTTTACATGTCTTCATTCATCAAAAGTTAGCATAGTACTCACGGCAGTTACTATGCGGGCTATCGTGAATGAAACTAATGTAAATATCAATTTTTAATGCTGGAAATATTCACATTAGTTCCATTTACAAAAGCTGAACATAATAACTGCCGTGATTACTATCTAAGCTTTTGTATCAGTAGAGTAAAAAAAATTAAATAAACTTTTTTTTGTAAAAAAAACCACACGGACACAATAGTTTTAGTTTTTTTACTTTTTTATTTTTTTTATTATTATTTATATTATTTTTTATTTATTTTTTATTATTATTATTTTTATTATTTTTTTATTAATATTTTTTTTACACTTTTTACACAGATCCTGCAGTCATTCATTGACAAACAGGCTACTAATAGTCTGTTTGTAGAAAATAAGCACGGATCTGTGCTTACTACTAGAAGACTGACTTGTCTGACGTGACTAATCTGTCAGTCTTGCCGAAAGAGGGGCCAACATTTTGCCCACCCTGGCATTAGTAAAGATGGCAGCTGGCAGTTACCCTGCGGGCGAGAAGGGCTCCGATCCTGCGCTGTATTTATAAGGCGCAGGGTTGGAAGGGGTTAAAAGTATTATATTAAATAGTATTGTTAGTATCATTGCAATATAATATAACTCTCCAGCATCTGCCCAAGATATCTGTATGATGTTTTAGTACAGTAATGCCATATAAAATATACAAAGATAACAAGTGAGAGAGGTCTGGCTGGAAGGCAATGGCAAACGTCTTTTAATAATTTAGATTTTCTTTTGGAAATGTATTAATTTTTATAATGTGTAACCATTGAAGATATCAAATAAACAGACAATAGTAATCAGTATCATGGCACTGTGTTCCCTGCCACTGACATGTTATGAAAATATAATATTCATCTAATGAGGAATTTGTGTCAGTCGGTGAGGTATCAGATATACCTTGAAGGAATTCATTAGAGACAGTCACATTTCCAGTATTTTAGTTTGAGTATATGTTTAATACTGAGTAATAGTTCTACTTTTACTGCCTCAAACAATATTGTTTTCAAAGAATAGAAAAATCTTAGTAGAAAACAGTTGACAGTTTTGCATATTTTATCGTGTTTCAAAATGAAATGTTAAGAGACAGTGACTACCTACGTATAAAATCCCGTGCACGCGAGCTACCTGCATTCTCTATTGTAAGTTTATTCTAGTCCTGAAATGACCTAAATGTGATAAAATACAAAACCTGACAAATAGCTCCACTCATCTCCAGAGCTGATGAAGCATGCTGGAAAACAACGACAGGCTCCTGTATACAGTTCAACCTGGAGACTTGAGAAGTTAAAATCCTCTACGTATTTTCATGCTGTGATATGTAATTCTCGCTGTGCTAATGTAGTACAATTATGTGCAGGTGGCTATGGCTGCATGTATAAATAGCAGCAGAGAATGTAGAGTTGATCCAACACTTGATTATATGACAAGGAGGGGGTCCTGTTTACTAAATAGATAAAGGAAATGATATGACAGCGCAGACATTAACCTGCAGACAAGGGTGTTATTAACACATCACAGCATTTGTAGGTAAGAAGGTTAAACCTTCCAGTAATCACCAGTTCTAATTCGTTTTCATTATATGCTTACAGCATGGTCTTTATATATACTTGTGGGCACACACTATACAATTATCAGNTCTGACAATTGTACACTGTGTATGCACGATCGAGCAGCGATTACCATTCACAATGGTAAATTACACTGACTGCGATGCACAGAAGATAATCGCCAGATCAATATTGTGAAAAATATGCTGTGTGTTGCAATCGATCTACCTGATAGCTACTTATTACATTGGCATGCAAATATCAATATCTTATGTCTGTATATAACATTGCGTAAAGGTAAAAAAAAACTTGCATTGTATAAGAAAGTGTCTGGAGCTGTCATTTAGTGACAGGCATGTCTGCTGTACTGCTTTCTTTTCATTTAAACATTTTCTTCTTTTCACTATTTGACAAGCTAACGTGCTGAACAATGCACTGTCTGTCAATATAAGCTACGTCTGTCTGTCCAGCCCATTTATCATATTGTACTTACATATTTGCAGTTGTCACCAGGTAATCTGTCTAGATATTTTCATCCAATCTTTTTAACAGTTACGGTAATTGGACAGTTCACAAGTAATAACTGTATAAAGTGTGAGTATAATATTGTACATTCTGATCAAAAAGCATGTAATATTTAAGTGTGTAGTAATTCTCCTTAAGCTGTTATATGGTGGATATAGACAAATGAATGAATGAATGAGAACATTCAGGGAGAGATTGCAGTTGAATGCAGTTGAATATCAGAGCAAAGGTTGCATATGAATCTGCATTCGCAATGTCATTATAATCCTATAATAAATCATAAAGGGGTGATTCTTATATGACTAACACCAAGCTTTACAGAAAGTGTGCTTTATACGTGATTAACGTTAATGTGATTATAATAAAATTTTGGATCATTATAAACCTGCATCCAAGTTACTGTGCTGATAACCAAGGACTCCCCTTAGCCATGTAACATGTCTGTGGTTCAGAAATCGTACACTGTAATGCCATTTCATGCCCCAGGAACCTGCATTTGCCACCCAGATTCTCTGTTGGAAGGTTTCAGAAGTGTCACTCCTCTTCAGTCTCTATAGGTCCAGAGGTGTAACATGGATAAATGGCGCCCAAAATAGAATTGGGCCCCCAAATCCATACTCTCATAGGATCCAATTACTTCCTGCGCTGTGTTTATTACACATGGTCCTTACTATTCCCCATACATTTACACATATGACAATACATTCATAACTGATTGTCCAGACAAAGGTTTTTTTTGTTTGTTTTTTTTAAAAAACACTATTTACTAATAAATTATAAATGATTGGTTGTTTGAAACACATAATTATAACACATATAATAAAACATACACTGAAACATTCATTGTTTATTCTTGATTCAATATATTTGTCTAGATAGGTGTGTCCAGGGGTGTGATCATTACATCATTAGTGCATAAACATTATCTAATTTATTAAATCAGTCTCATTGGTCACTTAAATCTCATCGCTTATCTCCAACCAATTACATGCTTTATTTCCTACAACACGAGAATTCCTTCTTCTGAGAGACAGTACGAAGTGTCCATGTATTAAATCCAAAAGGAACAATAGTAGCGTTGTAAAATATAAGACACTATATTTAATAAAAGTAGAAATCTATGTCTTAATCTTATGAAGTAATCATTATTATAGGAAAAGAACACAAACCCTCTAGCAAAGTGCTAATTTTATAAGTTCTGTGTATGTAACCTGATATGTTGCTAAAATACCTATTCTAATATTATTAAAATAATATAGTCTCCAAATCACTAAACTAAACACTGAAAATAAAAATAATAATAAAAGTTGAAATTAAAAAAGTAGGCCGGACAAGGGCAGTATACACGCATAAAATCACAGATCAGAACCTTAATTATAAAACTAATATCAATTTAAGTATGACCTATACAGATGCCATTTTATCAATATTTTAGTTTTAACACATATCACATCCTGCGCCCTATATATTATGCATCTTACTCCTGCCCCCTTATATTATTCATATCTCTCCATGCTCCCTTTATATTATGCCTCTCAATTCCTGACCCTCTTATATTGATTCTCTCACTCCCTGCCCCCCTTATATTTATTATCTCACTCCCTGCCTACTTATATTAATTCTCTAACTCCCTGCCCCCTTATATTTATTATCTCACTCCCTGTCCCCCTTATATTAATTCTATAACTTCATGTCCCCCTTATATTAATTCTCTCATTTCCTGCCACTCACTTATATTGATTATCTGACTCCCTGTTTCCTAATATTAATTATCTAACTCCC
>JABWIB010009533.1:0-18402 GCA_016617825.1 Platyplectrum ornatum | reverse complement strand
GAGATTGGGCACTCATACAAAGGGCAGAAATAGAGAATGGGCACTCATACAAAGGACAGAAATTAAGATTGGGCACTCATACAAGGGGCAGAAATTAAGATTGGGCACTCATACAAAGGGCAGAAATTAAGATTGGGCACTCATACAAAGGGCAGAAATTAAGATTGGGCACTCATACAAAGGGCAGAAATTAAGATTGGGCACTCATACAAGGGGCAGAAATAGAGGATGGGCACTCATACAAAGGGCAGAAATAGAGGATGGGCACTCATACAAAGGGCAGACATTGACATTGGGCACTCATACAAGGGACAGAAATTAAGATTGGGCACTCATACAAGTAGCAGAAATATAGAATGGGCACTCACACAAGGGCCAGAAATAGAGAATGGGCGCTCATACAAGGAGCAAAAATGAAGGTTAAACATAAGGGGCATAAGTAAAGACACTTGCAAGGGACAAAAGTGGAGGCTGGACACCCATAAAAAGAACTGAAATAGAGGCTGGATATTCATACAAAAGGCAGAAATGGATGATTTGAGAGCTTGTTTAATATATATGTGGTTGCTTATGTGTGGAAGGCATCTCCTTTTGTTTTGTTGTCCAGGGGTCCTCCACAAAACATGAATCCAGCCCTGGTTAAGGTAAACTATTTGTTTTTGCGAATAAGGTGGAAAAAATTAGCAAGTTAAATATTCTACCTTTACTTTTATTGTATGTGCCTAATTAGACAGATTTACTGAGTGCATTTTGCCCCACTGGTCTATAAAAACTTGTGAAAAACAATGTTTAGACATATTTGCAGATTCCACCTTTCCTGATATATTTAGGCACAAACCCCCATTCTCTTGTGATTTGTATACTGCAACCCAGACTTTCAGCATCCCTGGAGGAGAATGAGTCTGCTGCATGAAGTGACAGCTGCAGGAAATTTAGAAGTGAATTGCAGATTTCTAAGTATGAAGAGGTTGAACATCCTCTCTAATTGCTCTGAGAAGGGAGGGTGATGAGGGCTGTGTTTCCGCACTGGTATGTAAAAGAAAAAAAGCTGAAGAATGAGCGAGATTCCATCTAGATGATTATGTCTTTTGTAGGACCTTGCTAAATGTTTTTCTGATGTGTCAAAAAATATCTATGAGCTATGAATTTCTTTGTATAGTGAGAGATCTGCCAAGAAAAACAGTGCATAATTTAGTATCAGTGTCTTACAAGAAAATTATTGTTATTGCAGCGACAAACAGTACCATGGTGAGCTTGAAATGCTTTGAGACTCTGCACAGTGGGTAATACGGCTGGCTGCAATCAAGGGGTTAAACTCTAATGTGTAATTTAAACAGCATGTATAATTATCTTTAAGGAAATCAAAGTGTTCTAAGTATTGACAGTGAATGAGTTTTATTGTTGAAACAATGGCAAAAAGTGCTATTTATGCAAGATAGCACTGGGGCTTGGATGAAAGCCACCAACTGTTTTGACCTGTCAAATCTAAATCCCTGCTAATACTGAACCTATTAGTCTTTGTATTCTTGAAGGAAGAAGAAAATGAGAGCATCTTTGTTGTTAATGGAATAGTAAATAGCACCCATATTAATTTTAGTAGCACATTTGGCAATTGTGTTTTGATTCTTATATATCTACTGACAGTCGCCTGCCGAAAGCACAAAGCATTTCTAAGTGGTGTTCATTACGCAGACTTAAGACTGAAAGCATGACTGGAGAAAGTGCAAAGTATTCTGACATGTTTTCAAGTAAAACTGAACTAAGAAAATACATAGACATTTTTCTACGAGAATTTACTTTCTCTTTTCCTCAACAGTGGCTTATCAGAGCCTCTCCTGTGGCTAAAGACTTATTATTACTGATGTTCTTTCATTATTGTAGTACAACTGTCATTATAGGGGATTAAATAAAATAGATATTCTAAATCTGAAAAATGTAATCCTGCTTGTATCTATGAATATTATGAATATTTATTTTTTTTAGTTCATTATGATGATGGATTTCAGTCTGAATATATTTATATATATTTATAGAGAAGGATGTTGCAGTAGTCTATACGGGAAATGACAAGAGAGTGGGTTAACTGCAAGATTGGGAGAGGGCACGGATATGGACTGGTGAAGGAGAGTGAGGAGTCGGGGATGACAGCCAGGCAGTGGGTCTGGGTGATGGAGAAGATGGTGAGTCACCAATGGTGATGGAGATAGAAGAAGACAAGCAGATGTGTGTGTCTGGGGGAAGTGACTATGAATTCAGTTTTTTCCTTAGTAATCATACATTTATTCAAGAAATGTACCTAAAGTTGTTTTAGATGTATGTTATATGCCCAACATATACAAATAACTCACTATGGAATGTACTTACAAGTTATTTTGAGGTTACCAAGGGTGTTGTTCTGAAATGGAATTTCTATCCAAGAATCATTTTATACAGAGGAAGATCAAGGCTCAAAGTTGGGGTGTATACAGTGTTTTGGCATACCGTTACTTCTTCCACTGATTTAACTGAGAAACTCTAACTACTTCCATTATTTGCTACATTTCCATACCGTCCTATACTTATCCTAACAGGATAAGCATGGTATACAGAACCCTACAAATATATAATCTAGGTGGGTTATGTATAGCCAATGATGTAAGATCACAATGAAGATATTCCCCATACAATGCAGATATCATTCTAATGAAGGACAACTAATACAATGAGCATTATAGCTAAATTCAAATACAACAGAGAGAACATACTGTACTAGTGAGCGCTATTCTATAGAGACATTCTATTGTCCACCAACTATTACTGTCATAATCCTAAAACCTCTCACCAATCTTCCCCTGACTTTATGCATATGTTTGAATTTTCCCTCTCCACTGCCCTTAATGCCACATACCCCTCTCCCAGATCTCAATTCACAACACAAACCCCTAACCTTGGTGTTTAACAATCACCCAGCTCCTATAAAAATGCCCCTGTGCCACGGAGCGCCTGTGGAAGAAGTCCTGTTCTCTTGCTGACTTTGTTCACTTAAAGTTCATAATCTAATCTCTTCAGTTCTGCCCTCACCCTCTCCAAGAAAAAATCTTATTTCAAATCTTTCATCCTTTCCCAATCTTCCAACCCTGCTGCCTCTTTACCACCCTCCATCTCTGCCTCTGACTGTGACATCTTTTTCACATTCAAGATCAACTCCATCAGACACTTGACCCACCCTTTGCTCACCTTGCACCTCAACTCCTCAACACCTCCTCCTGCCAACCACTAATGTCTACTTTTGACCCAACCTCCACTGAAGATGCTATATGCTTACTTGATCCCATCCTCTCCAATCTCCTCTGGTCTCTTCTTCTCATTACCTGCTTTTATCTTGCCCAAATCTTCAACCTATCCCCAAGCTCTGGTGTCCCCCATTCATAAATAAACAAACCTCAACCCCACTTTACCCTCCAACAACTAACCAATCTCCCTTTTCCCTTTCTCCTCTAAACCACTTGAGGACTGGTTTACAGTCGTCTTACAATCACCAACCTAACTGACAATTCCATTCTGGATACTTTACAATCCAGGTTCCACTCCCTCCATTCCAAAGGATATGCCCTGACCAAGGTCACCAATGACCTCCTAACCACCAAATCTAAGGACCACTCTTCCCTTTAAAGAATAACAACGTACTCAATAAAACACGGACAACTGCAATTTGAATAAAAATAATGTTCATTTATTAGTTAATTATTTACTATAATATAATTTCATAAAATTAACTAACTCACTAACTTGATGGGTCAGAGAAAGCAGTGGAAATTGAAAATATATAAATTATAGAGTTTACAAACATGTTTAATAAAATATACAGGATCTTTAACGGTCTATGATTCCAGCAATAAGCACATAGAAATGGTCGAAGGCATAGGCAGTATGGGTGGCCGAATAGGGGTCAGGGGTAGACTAAGAGATTAAGAACGGAATATAACTCACTGCTGATTATATTCAAAGGGGGACTTTCCATTGGAGGCATAGGCCTAAATTTACTAAATTTTCTATCTCACTGCAATTAGTACATTTAGGTAATAGAGTTTAATGTGATATTCTTTGCTAGGACCCCCTTTCAAAATTTTTACTTAGGCACACTTGTAACTCTGCCTCAGCACATAAATGAACTTTACAGCAGTAAAGGAGGAAAGGAGTGGAAAGGAGCACGTTCCCAATAGTAATAACAATTGCCTGTTTGATTGGTTGCAGGAAACCTGGTAGCCCTGCAGTAGCTGCACAAATATTTGAATCGGTCGAGAATCATACCGGACAACAATCTGAGTACCACCCCCATTTTCCATTTAAAATTTGACATTTTACATGCTAAACAAGTTTTATTGTATAGCATTTTCATTTCTCTATTTCACGTGACCTATAAGAAGTGTTAATTTATTTTACCACAATAATCATTAAACTAAATCTATGTAATAACCTTTATAATTGATCTGTCTGGAAGTTTTTGCCCTGTTGTCATTTATATAAATAATTGTGCTACTCTGTTGAAAGTTGCAATTGAGCAGTTTTTTTTAAAGTTCTCTATACCCTCTTCTTCTATTCTGTACATTATAAATGATCGAAACACAAATCCTTTTAAATAGTTTCTTCTAGTTAAGGATTTCATAATACAGGACTGTTGCTTAAATGTAAAGAATATATGAATTTGTTTTTGTTTTGATTGCATTGCATTTAAAATGCATTTGAATAATTGTAAAATGATTGGACATGTCTGTCACTATTAAAAAAAAGAATTTTCAATTCTCTTGTGTTTTTTAACTCTAATATTTAACTCTACATATACATTGCTGTAATGTATTATATGAGTTTACATGTTTGCAGTGGCATTTTTCTAATCCTAATTGTTTATTCCATAGGAAATCAACATGACTGTTGCATCTTAACCCTGCTAAAAGCGCATTTGTAAATGAGAAAAGAGGTGTGGAACACCTCTTTTCTCATTTCCATATTGCGGAGTCGCAGAGGCACAGAGTTTGTGACCATTATACACAAATGAGAATACCCCAATTTTAACATTTACTTTCTGGGCAAATACAAAACCAAATGACATGTTATAATTATGCTATAAAGAGTGTAATCTGGAACAGGCTCTTCATCTCCAATATAACCTGTTATTTCTAAAAGTGCTAATGATGTATTAATCATTATTGTATATAACCTTTAAAATGCCTCTATAAAATGTAACATTTTAATGTTTGAACAACCTGCTTATGTTATGTGTAACCTCATTTAAGTTACATTGTGCTTAAGAGTGCATATCCATGACATAATTCAGAATCCAAAAATGGTATTTTAATGATTGTTTTAACAATTATTAAATACATCTGTAATATATAAATATTAGAGAAATAAAAAATTACTGTTAAAATGACTAACTTGGATTATTAACTAAGGACCTGATTAAGTGTTTTTTGCGGACGCACGAGTGCAGCTCTGAATACAGCACAGGGCGAGGGGCATGCCGTATGCCCGCATCCCCGCGCTCATTGAAAAAACGGAGCCTCTGCTAGTGTTGCGCTGCGAGCATGAAAGCCGGCACACGGCTTTCATGAATGAGTGAAATAAATATATTTAAATATTTGAATTTTTTAAACTTTTTAAACACTTAATGAGGCAGTTAATTGTCCATAGGACATTACCTGTCTCGGCCCCTCTGCGCTAAGCCTGCACCATGTCCAGACATGGTGCAGGCTGCGCTTTCAATTAGCAGGTCTTAGCCTGCTAAAAGCGCATATGTAAACGAGAAAAGGGGTGTGGAAGTTTATTTTATTAAACTAAAACATTGGTTCAGAAACATTATGTAAATTGGTGATTATTGATACGCGGTGTGCCGCTTTAGAAGTTCGCCCTATATATAAAGATTGAGATAGATAGATAGATAGATAGATGGATGGGACCTGGGTGTCTTGAAAATTTGCTGCTTTATAAAACTTGATCAATGAACATAATGGGGTTTTTGCTAAGTGCCATCCTATATTCCTTTTTGTGTACCTCATGCTGACTAGTTGCCAGTGTATTTTACTTTAAAGGGTGAGTGTACATTTGTTTCATATGTTCATTTATTTTGATAATTTATGTCATTATAATCATGGAACAGGCAACTATTTTGTACTAAAAAAATAAATTTCATGCAAAATTTTAATTGCAAAGATAGTGGTGTGACTGGGTAGACCTGATAGTATGACCCATGCCATAACCAAATGTATCTTAATCTTTATCTTACCATACAGTCATTATAGTTACATAGAAACATAGAAGGTGATGGCAGATAAGAGCCACATGGCCCATTTAGTCTGCCCAGTTGTGCATTTAAAGCTATACCAACCAAATTGTATTCTTTTATTTTGATCCAGACTCAGAATACCCTTATATTTATCCCAAGCATGCTTACAATGAGAGGCTATTCCACTTATCCACTACCGTTTCAGTGAAGAAACTATTTTGCACATTTCCCCTGAACCTACCACCCTCTAGTTTATACACATGCCCTCACGTTCTACTACACCTCTTTCTTTGCCCCCCTCCTCCACCTGGTGACATCCCTTAATATATTTGAATGCTGCTATTATATCACCCATCTCAATTCTCTGCTCCAAGCTGTACATATTTAGTTGCTCTAGTCTTTATAGTTTTTGTTGGTCATACCATGCACCATTTTGGTGGCTCTTCTTTGCACTTTCTCNAATGTATNNATGTCCTTCTGGAGATATGGCCTCCAGANCTGAACACAGTATTCTAGGTGAGGCCGCACCAGTGNCCTATAGAGAGGCATTACTACTTCCCACTTTCTGCTACTAATTCCTCTCCCTATGCAACCAAGCATCTGACTTGCCTTTCTCATTGCTTTGTTACATTGTCCTGCTACCTTTAAGTCACCTTTAAATTCCTTTCCTTTTCAGTATTTTGTAATGTAACACCATTAATGTTGTATTGAGAATTAGGGTTATTGTGTCCTAAGTGCATGATTTAGCATTTTTAGGCATTAAACTGCAGTTCCAACACTCTTGACCATTCCTCCAGTCTACGGAGTTCATTCATCATTGTTTTCACCCCTTCTGGTGTGTCTACCCTGTTACAAATCTTTATGTCATCTGCAAAATGGCATATTTTTCCCTGGATACCATGTGTAATATAACCATTAAATATATTAAATAGCACATGTCCAAGTACAGACCCTGGGGAACTCCACTGGTAACCTTACCATCCCCTGAATGGATTCCATTTACTAGAACTCTTTGTTGTCTATTCCGTAACCAAGATCGTATCCACCTGACTATTTTTGTTTCCAGATTTTCTGATTTGTTTAAAATCTAGATAAGCTATGTCCACAGCCCCCCTTTAACCGACTACTTTTGTTACCCAGTCAAAAAATTCAATGAGATTCAATTTACATGATCTTTCCTCTGCAAATCCATGCTGTTTGGGGTCTTCTAAGTTATTTGATTTTAAGGAACTACTTAGGGACTACATTAGGGTCTACATTCGCCCATTTCCAGTCTTCTGGAGCTACTGGAGCTACATCTATCTCTGCTGTTGCTAGCGACTGGTTAAATAATTTAGTTAATGGTTGTGCCAGTACCCCTCTGAGTTCTGTTAGTATTCTAGGATGGATCCCATCTGACCCCATGGATTTGTCAATTTTTAGTTTTGAGAGTTCTGTTAATACCTGCTCCTCAGTGAAGTAATTTGTGACTGTCTAATCTTTTGTAAATGTGGCCCTTCTTTTTTTTTGTAAATATTTAACAATATATGAGCTACATCTATATATCTTACAATATACACATTCTTCTATCTCATATCCAGTAACATGAAACTGTGTAGGACTAATTCCAATTGATATGGATTATTGTTTTTTTTTATATTTTGTTTGCCTATGCCAAGGTAATGTAAATGAAAAATCATACAACAGGGTGAATCATGTATTGTTGAAAAGGAAGTTTAATAATTTAGTAACACAGTATAAAATATATAGCAAGCCTTTTATTATTTTCTAGCAATCTTTTACAGTTTACACATATTCCTTCACAGCAGTTTAGGAACACCTGAGGGGTTTGTGCTGCCCTCTGTACTCAGACATTATTAACTTATCCTCTTTGGAAAATAAAAGTGTTTGTAAATGTGTCATTATTGCGCTCACATAGGAATAGCAATCATAGACTGTCTTGTGGAAACTGTGTACTTAATGACCCTCCCAGTCCTCTAATTACAATGCTAATTATTCAGCGCTACTATGATAATCTCACCTGCTTTGCTTTTGGTCACACAGGAATAACTAAACAGAAAGCTCACCTCTTAGAAAACACATCGAGATTTGTGATAAATTTATCTGACAAAAAAGTGGAAAAGATAGTTTTTGTATTTTTGTTGCAGATATGTATCATTATTGGTCATTTCCTATAAAAAAAAATCATACACTATAGAACATAGGAGCACATCGAAAAGAAATAAATTACGTCTTTCACTAAATCAGCCTTTGCTGATGACACTGAAAACTAGTGCACAAAAATGACTAGATGGAATGTTAGCAAAGTAAAAGCAATTCACAATAGAGAGAAAATAGAAACAAAAAAATCTGTGACGTATAGTACATATGTCTCATAGTATAGAATCAGAAAGTAAGTTGGGAAATTAGTGTTTGTCAGCTTATAAACTCTGGATTGGAACTAAAACTCTAGTAACTGCATACAAGCGATGTTTCGCCGTTCTGCTTTGAATAGCATGGAGTCGGGCGCAAAGGCTGACTCCGTGCCCTTGCAACTCCGCCATATAGTAATCATAAAAGCATACAAGCGCTGCCTGCACCATGTCTGGACATGGTGCAGGCTTAGCCCAGAGGAATACATTAAGCCTAAAAAAAAAGATGAAAAAAAAAAAAATATATTATTATAATAAATAACATGTGTGTGTGTGGTTTTTATATATTTTTTTATAAATTTCTTTTATTTACTTTTTTTTTGTTATTCACGACTGACGGCTTTTATGATTGCAGCGTACGCGTGGCTAGCGTGGAAATAGTAGACATCCGGGGCCTCTGCACTTTTTATGTTAGCGTAGGGATGCGGGGCATACGGCCTTCGCTCTGTTCAGAGCTGCGCTTTGAATTAATGGGACCTGGTGGCCGCACGCTGCGTCCATCAGAATCCCTGAATCAGGTCCTCTATGTTCTTTTAGTATTCTGGGATGTGTTCCACTTGGCCCCATTAATATTGTTGACTTATTACTGTGAGGAACCTTCTACTCTGTGAAAATATTTGTAGTTATTTCCTCTCTAATTTAAAACATCAATGGAATTGCAATCATTCAGTATACTTACACTGTATCTGTGGTCCCTACCTCTCTCTTTTTTATGTGAGATGACCTTAGCACCCAATGCAATGCAAGATATTATATTTCTGCATTTACCTATATATCTTAATGGCCATCTTTTTAACTTATACTATACTTTTTACCACTTTTGTAAAGCATGTTGACTTTCTTTTACTGTGTTTTTTATGAACTTTCCTACAGTTGCCTCCACTCTGCCAAAGATTCACATTTATATGGAAATTTATGGAAATTATAAATATAGAAAGGTAGTCACCCAGATATAGGCACAAAAGTCTAACTGGGAGCTGGTCTTCCCGTTGCCCCTGACGGTGGAGATATGCTTACAACAGCAAGCTACTCGGTAGGTTGTGACCCCCACACAACAACCTCCTGAGACTAGTGATGGGTACACGAAGAGACAGGATAGAACAAACAAGATGGACGGACGGAAAACAAAATCCAGTGGAACTATAAAGATAACACCACACTAGAATTGTTGGGCCCTGTGGAACCCAGGGGGTTCCAGGAGAGAGAGGGAGCTTTAATGGAAAATAGGTTAACAGGAGTAGCAGTACAAGATGTACTAATAACACACAAAAAAATACTATGTGGAATGGAGAAATTGTATAGTACACACCAGATGGGAATAGACACACATTCCTGATTGTTTACTAGGCCAATACAAAGAGTTTGTGCCATGCAGAACGGGGCAAGCATCCAGGCTAGCTAATAAACTAACTAAGCTGTTTGATGGAGCCGTTTAGATGAAAAAAGCTGTTTTTTCTTCTTTTAAGTGAATACAAAAGCTAGTGTCTGCCCATTTAAACTATGGGAATAAACCTTGGACCCAGGAATAACCCTTCTTTTTACCAGGGTCTAAGACTCAGGTGAAAAGGCCCAGGTAAAAAGACCTAGGTTTTGCATAATGTAGCATTAAGATTATCAACAAAAATTCCCTGTTTTGGCGGTAATCTGAATGTGGTATAAACTGGGTACCCTGCATGAGCGTCGAATGAGCGTTACCTAGCAACCAGGACACCAGACCACTGCCACCAGTGGGCTTGAGTAATTGGACTTCCAGGCCCCGCAGCAATTAATCCTCAGCCCCCGACTTGCCCTTATTTCATTTGTTCATTTGCAAAGCAATGTCTACACAAAATCAATATAGGTTTAAATAACAATAAAATGTGATGCTGACCACATGACTCCTGATTAGTCCCACTGCAACAGAAGAGGACTAGCACTAGTGCTTTAGTTATGAGAGCAAGCATCCTTCAGCTTCTAGCATTTCCTTGTTTCTCTGCACATCTTATTTGTAATAGAAAATAAATATGTTACATTTTAGAAGACATATGTTTTCAAGTATGGTTTTTTGCTCAACATATTTGTCTACTTTTATCAGTTTTGTTTGAAATTTGTTGATGAAATGTAAATACACAGTGCAACAGTTTCTTAATAACATGAATACATTTTGCTTCTGTATCCTAAAGTATTCCTAATATATGCTTATGGTGTTATTTCCACATGTAAATTGTATTATACAAGGGTGTGTCCTCAACATCCTAAAGTGTTAAAACGTTTTTAAATGATTAACTGAAATAGACACAGAGCATTCCTTTATAGTTTACAAACTGTATGTATATATGTCCAGTATCTAGTATATATGTCTATATCAATCTAGTATTTGTCACAACGTCATTTCTTCAGGGAGCCTTGTTCACGCTGCATCCTTGTTGTGGTTCCATAGTCTGTGGCAGCCCTCTCGGAAATAACCATGTTGAAGAAGCAAACCACATGCCATCCTTGCATAGAGGTATTGTCTGGGCATTATGATGAGTCAAGAAATGTACAAGTTGTAAGTTTCTAAAACCGCCGGTAAGATAGTAATAGAAAAACTTTCTCAAACCTATGTTACACTGTAGGAAAACTATCATTATTTATAGAAACTAAAAAAACAGTATTATAGGGTGTTGTTGAATATAAAAAAAAAATATTAAACAGGTAGCAGATAGTAACAAGTAGCTTTATCACATAAAATGAAGCAAGAAATTAGTTTTCACATTGAACACTTCTAACACTGGGACAAATCTGTGAGTGTAGTGGACATCCAAAGCCCAATCCCACAAGAAAAATTGCATGGTGTGTATATCTGGATCTCATTTAGTAACAAATGAATTAAGGGCAGATAAGAATCACATGGCCAATCTAATCTATCCATTCCATCCATCCACCCAACACCCATCCTGTGTAGAAACTACAGAGGCCGTATTAGGGCTATCTGTTTTAGCTGCATACTATGATTCTGTAGATCCTGTCCTAATACTAGTGTACTATTAGTACATAAGTTATAGGCAGAATTTATTTTAAAATATTTAAATATTCTTTAAATCTTTAAAATTTGTCATCCATATTGTTTTTTTTTTATTATTTTTATTAATATTAGAACAGGATATTTATTGGGCTGAAAGAGGTCTGAGATGGAAATGTAGTAGTTCAACTAGTCTAATCTAATTAATTTTATTGTACAAATGTGTGTGCAATTTTTTGTACATAAAAGGCACAGCACATTTTGGCATAACTAAAGTTGATGGGCTGTCTTGTAGACTACTGGATTCACTTTTCTATAAGGTTGAGATGTTGGTGGCCTGCCATTTGTAGTAGTAAGAAAATACTTACTACCACTGTTTTAAAAAGTTTTTTAAAGTGATGTTCAGTGTCTAAAGCTCATATGTGATGTTGTGAAGCTGTACCAGCCAGCTTACCAAATAAAATTTAAGAGCATTGTCTCTGGTGGCTAGTCAGTGAATACCTGGCTACCTGGGGCAAATATCATACCCACTGAGAAGTATGAGCGGGAAAAGGAGGTGGTGGCCTTCAATTTGATTGTGGTGGTGGTGGCCTGTGCAGGCCATATTGTCCATATCTTTTAACTGATAGCGTGAGGTATTTGCAGTTTCACTGTGTTCATTTGTCATATGCATGCATGATATCAACGTATGAAACATATAAACGTTGATTAAACTACAAAAAAAATTACTTTATTATAAATATATTAATCAACAAAAATTCTTTGTGCATGTTTTATCTGATTCTGTCTTATTTATTGTGTGTGGAAACATTACTCTAATTTTACTATATAGAGTAATAATTCTAATTCTAATAATAATAACAAGTTTTTTGTATACATAATTTTATTTTGTTACTTTGTTTCTGACTGACTGTGAACCAGCAGTTTGCCTAAATTCCATGGAGAATGGTTGGTAATGGAGATGGTTTAAAGAAAAAGCAAACCAGAAAAGCTTCCTGATATCACTGTTATTCAGTTACTACTAACATGAGCCAGATATGAGCCTAGAGCTAAGCTGGTTTGTATCCCAATACAATCCACTGAGCCATTCAATTCCTATATTTTCTCCCTTTTAACCTTTTGGGTTTTTCTTCACATGATTATACAATAACTCATGCAGCGCAAAGAATCCCTCTCTGACCACTTAGTAGCAAAGCCAGTATACTAGGTGTGATAATCTGCAGAGCAAAATCTGAAGTCATATTCCTGTCACGGCTGATTTGTTTTTTGTAGAAATAAAAAGAATTCCATACAAAAAGGGACTTTTTGTGCTTCTGATCAATCTTTGATTTATTGCTGAAATATACAAATGTACTGGGATTCAAAGGAGCCAATCAGCAATTAGAATTTATATCTACATAGAAAATGACAGTAAAAAGATTTGAATTATGTGGTAGTAGCTGCAGTAGCTGAAATCCTCTTGCATTGTCTATTTGAATGAAATATGTGGCCCCACGTCTTATTGTCAGATAAGTGACATATGTAAAAAAAACAAAAGGCTCCGACAATAAAACGTTTCAGATTTACATAACAAACCCAGGATGCATGTATATTTTAGTGTGTAGAGAAATGCTCCTTTAAAAGGTCTGTGGGTTTCAAGTGGGTATAGTTAAATGCATGATCCTTAAATTAGGATGACTTCTACACGTAAAAAAAATCACCTTTTTGAAATTCCACAGCAACAGCTCAATGTCAGCTGTCTGAATTTTGAAAATGGCTGATTTTTAAAACACTATTTAATACATGGTTAATTATGCCAAAATATCTAAAAATTTGTCACGGCAAATACTCTTTTTACAAGGGATTGAGGAACAACATTTGGCATGCAATACACCTGTCAAACCCGACTAGTTGGCATGGATAATGGAGCATCACATGACAGAGATAAGCCTTGTTCTATGGGGAGGGAATGGAGCTTAAAAGCAAAGGGTTAGTATTGGACTAGTAGGAGGGGATAACGTTTAGAAGAGAATGATTGGTATTTGGCTACAGGGAGTCAATAAACTATAGAAGGGGGGATATGCTGATGGAAAGGAATGGAGCATAGGAAGGGAAGGTTAGGTTTGTCTGCAAGAGGAGATGGATGAGACAAGGGGAATGTTAAGCTGGGCACACACAGTAAGATAAATTGTTCCAATTTAAGGATTTTTTCAAGAGTGGGCAAAACCATGTTGAATTGCAGGGGAGGCAAATTGAATTAATTGCAATCAGGACTACAGGTGACAGATGCTGGTTCCTAGCACAAGTGTAATAACAGTGTAACAGTAACGCTGGTCAGTATCTCTGTGCAAAATGCAAAAATAAAGNCAGTAAGATAAATTGTTCCAATTTAAGGATTTTTTCAAGAGTGGGCAAAACCATGTTGAATTGCAGGGGAGGCAAATTGAATTAATTGCAATCAGGACTACAGGTGACAGATGCTGGTTCCTAGCACAAGTGTAATAACAGTGTAACAGTAACGCTGGTCAGTATCTCTGTGCAAAATGCAAAAATAAAGCATTTTCCCTGCATGCAAACACTAACATTCATTTAACCTCCCCTGCAATTCATCATGGTTTTGCCCTCACTTGAAAAAAATCCTTAAATTGGAACAATTTATCTTACCGTGTGTGCACAGCTTTAGGGTTTACCTATGGGGAGAAACTGATCATTAGATAAAAAAGGTTTGGTTTAGTTTACTGGGAGAGTTAGGGTTAGAGAGGGTTAGAGTAATGGAAGAGGAGAGATAGGATGAGGATTAGAATAAGGGTTGGTGAAAAACTTATCTGGCAAAGCCGATTCAGGATTCATAGCCAGTCTGTTTGGTTACTGTGGTCTGTCAAAGAATCTTCATTCTTCATGGGTTCTCCACTGTATTGTTGTCAGGAGCGGCCAAGTGGAAATAGGGCTGTTCGAACCTGTAAACCACATACTTTAAACTGCCCCATACTTGAGAGAGATTGCTGTGATACCAGTGGGGACATTTACTAAGGGTGAGATGTTGTGTGAGTCCATCTCGAATCATCTCGAGTCTTTATTAATTTACTGTGGGGCATTTCTGTCTATCGATTTCAATTCTCCAATGGTTAATAAAGTTGGAACAGCAAGTTTGGTTCAACTCCCCTTAAAATTACTGTATTGTATTAGGCGATTTGTTCATAGGAGACATACTTTTACCAATTATATTGGAATGGCATATATATGGCAAGAGACTCAATGGCCACACTGGGCATTTGGCAATATTAGTGGTGTAATGCTTGGAACGCAGCATCAGAGACAGCATCCTTACTAATACTAAGGTATTCAGTTTGAATATCTGCTTTAATGTCTTACCTCAAGATGGTAAGGTAGAGTTACAGTTCCAAATAACTACTTATTTAGCTAAAAAGTTAATAAATAAAATGTAAGTGTGAAGAGTAAATACAGTAAATACATAACCCAAGTTTTTGGCGCAGATTCTGCAAGCTCCTTGCATCTTGGCATATATTTTAAAAGTCTATATATCTACTCCATTCCTAAGCCAAGTGTAGAACCCCTTTTCTTATGGTGGGGTAAGGGGTTATGTGATAGGATGAATTCTAGCTTTATTGCCCTCACCCAAGTCACTGCAGGCTGGATCCACCAGGGTTTTACCCTGGAAACCCCTTGTACCCAACCACATTAGGAAGAAATAAATAGGATTTACACAACAGGAAGTGGAAATGGAAAGTATTTATTTATATGGCAGATTAAGGATTGGAAAGGGCATGAATTAATAGGGTGGGGAAAAATGTACAGGACAGGAATTACCAGGGATTGCCGAACAACATTTGGCATGCAATAAAATGGTCTATCTTTCTAAAATGGCTGCTCTGTGTGCTTTCAGTTTGTTTGCAATAACAGGACACCTCAGGCCATGTATTTGCAGGAGTAGCAGCTTTAGTACTTCTATTAATAATGGCTATGGTTTAATCCTTTCCTTATTATTCTGATTGTAAGGAATGCTAGCTATTTTTGGCCAGATCAGCAGTGCCACCTGTAACTTTCAACTTATCACGAGTGATGTTTCCCTAGCACATTTCACACATTAATTACTGTGTGAGTGCATTTTTTCCATCCCGCTCGACTCAGTTTCAAGCTAGCAAGGGGAATAGGAACTAAAATGTAGTGGTGGACTGGCAATAATTCAGGAATATTGGTGTACTACTACAAAGCACAATAATTTGACACATTAATACATTATACATTTTATGTTTGCCATTATAAATATTATGCCCCCAAATATATTTTCATGTCTCTTCCTATCTTCTATGCATATGTGAGTTACAATAATGTCTGGAATCATGTCAATATATTAGCTTATAATAGTTAATATAAGTAGAAGACACCTTTTAATTGCACAATTGAAATTAAACATTTTAAACATTTACATTTTGAATATTGGGCTGTAGCTTAATAACGGTGATCTCATATTTACATTAAACTCACAACTCCAAACTAACTAACTAGCAAATCCCTTGAAGGACCTAAATAAGTCAATTTATTCCTTTACTACCTCGTACAGCATTATTTATTGTAATATGGTAAGTAATATGTATTTTGCTTCTAAAAGTAAATTTATCGAAAAGGATATTGCATTGTTTGGAGAAATTAGCTTTCTGACTTTTATTTCAGCACAGTTCCTAGAAGGATTTGATTTATGACCTAAAAAGAAAGGTTGTTTTTAATTGCAAATAGTTTTGCCTGTATATAGAAAAATCTATATTTCATTGAGAAAGTACTACACTATGAAGCATTTACTGATCCAATTTAAAATATTTATATAGAGAAAAACAATACACTTGCTTCCTGAAAGTAAAGCATAGTTAATCTTGGTTTTTGTATGTACATTATAACAAATGTTTTTAGCAGTTCACCTGTCACCACCACCATCAATTAATTCCCTGTAGTGAAAATGTATGTAATTAAATGGAAAAAACTGTATTATTCAGCATTGTTTTAATAACATGTCTAGGGTTTTTAACCATAATGCAAACTCAGGTATTAATTCATTACTGTGATTATTTGTATTACAAAATAGTCTTAAAATTATAATATTTAGGTATTTTGTAAGCCTCAAATGGAAGAATTCAGTATTTCATTTTCAATTTTGACAATATATGGAAAGAAAAAAGTTTTAGCAAATCTGTAATAATTATAATGACCTCAATTTGAATTGAATTTGGTTTATTGTTTTATTGTGTATAGCCTTAGGTATTCATTAATTAGGAGAAGCTATTGACACATACTCCCAAATACAGACTTTGAGAAGTAAAGAAAATGTGTCACAGTCTCTTTCAAAAAATACTTTTATCTTTAGTCTCTATTGCAGCCTGGAAGAATGTAGTGCAGCAGAGAGTTAGTGGAACCGTCAGCTTGATGCATTGAAAAGTCTCTATTCCCCAAGATAACTGAAATGCTTTGTATGACAAAGGATTAAGCAAAATATACATTTATTTTAAAGAGAGTAGTCAATTGGATATTTGTGGGAAGGATGAAAATGTGTGGGAAAACAAGTGATGCATTCACATGATTTTGCTTTTATTTGAATAGAAGTTATTTATTTATTAGAACCCTTATTTTGATTCTTAAATAATGAGTTTTTTTCAGGTTCAAGATGACTAAGTGTCAAGTTGTATTAACTATGTCCTAAATCTGACACACTAAGATAACAGGATATATTTAATGAACTTATGACGAAATATTTAGTACTCATGCCATTTAAATTCTAAGGCCTATATTTACTAAACTGTGTAATGAAAAAGTGAAGATGTTGCCCATAGCAACCAATCAGATTCTAGCTCTAATTTTCCTTTTACATAGCAGAGAATGTTAGCTAGAATCTGATTGTTTTCTATAAGCAACATCTCTATTTTTCCATTCCCTCAGTTCATGAATAAATGAGACCTAAATCTTCATATTACAATAACACTCACCATTATATTAGACCACTATTTAAGTCACATACCATGTTTCCCCAATAAGTGTGTGTGTTTATGTATTTTTGTATATATAATCTATGTATGTGTATGTATGTATGTATGTATGTATGTATGTATGTATGTGTGCTTGTGAATGTGTGTGTGTGTGTATATATGTGTGTGTATATGTATGTACGTATGTATATATACAGTGGTGGGATGCAAATAAATTAACAACAGGTTCTATGCACATTGATTTGGCCCCGCCCTGACTGCACTCAAGCTCTGTCTCTTCCCTTCGGGGGTTATAAGAAAAAAAACAAAAACTGTTCCTACCAATATGTCCATTAACTCTAATAATTTCTGAATTAGATTATGACTACTGACATTCTAAAATACCTTCCTACATATATGGTGGAATTGCCCCAAACTGGTTCCCTTTTGGCCGCAGGTCAAGGACTTCACGACCCGTATCGTGGGGTCCCCTGTACCCTCTGGCCCCTCCGTCTGGCTTTTAAACTCCATTGAGGTCCCTATTTCCAGATACAAAAAGTCGCTCCTGAGACACCTGAACAGCGCAGCTCCAGTACACTGGAGATTCCCTGTAAACCCGTCTCTGAGGGAGTGGTTCGACAGGATTGACCATGGACCTACATGTCCATAGACGACATTACTATGTCCAGCATTCTGAGATTGTTTTTTCGTGACACATTGTACTTTAAGTTAGTGGTAAATTTTGGTTGATACAGTCAGGATTTTTTCGTGAAAAATGCGCAAATGTCATGAAAAAAT